>JABASP010000960.1:0-36955 GCA_019776565.1 Sminthurinus signatus | reverse complement strand
AAAAATGGGAATTTTTCAGTGATCACTGAAAAAAAGTCATCACTGAAAAATCACTGATAAACGGGGACAAACTTATTATCGGCCAAAAATGGGAATTTTTCAGTGATCATTGAAAAAACGTTTTTAAAACGTTTAGGGGGACAAAAGCGTTTTTAAAACGTTTAGGGGGACAAAGGGGGACAAAAACGTTTTTAAAACGTTTAGGGGGACAAAGGAGGACAAAAACGTGGACAGACAGAGTGATGTATTTTTTAGTCAGCTTCGCATCCGGAGCCTTAAGCATTTGCTTTCAAGGCGATACAAAATCCTCACGAAGTGAGGATTTTTAACTTTATTACCCCTCATTTCTTTTATTCATCATTCATCATCCATTTTTCGTACCTTATCTTTTATACTTGTGTTCGGATAATCCTGAGATTTTTTCTTCTTTAACTGCTTTGTTTTGTTTAGTATCCAAAATTAAAAGATATTTCATTAATTTTGAAATTTTTGTACCAATTTAAACGGTCGAAAGGACAAAAATTAAACATGTAAAGTTGTTTTTAAAGATATTTAAATCATGTAACTACAAACTGCAGTCATGTGTTTTGAGGCTTTTAGAAAAGTAAACTAAACACTAAACTAAACCATTGGAGCTTGATTGACATTCTCCCAACATAAAGCGGAGCTGGTTCCATAAATACATCAAGTCAATCGACCACGGACAGGAATGGTGTGTACAGTGTAGAATGTGCAAGAATGTCGTGTGTAAATGCACATGTACAGAAATGTTCCTGTAGTTTACACAAGGACTGTTTTTGTTTTGTTTTCTCTGTTTTTCTGTATGTATGCGGTACTAAAACTCATGCAGCTGCACATATTATATTATACTTGTAAACTTGGTATTTGATATTTTCCCATGTAACTCACCAAGCTAATACGTAACAAGGTATGAATATGTGCAATGTGCATAGAAGTGAGAATAAATACAGATAATTCTTGGCTGTTTGGCCTCTAGTCTTTAGTTCTTTGGTTCTTTGGTCTTTGGATTTCCATCAGTTACAGAGGATATCTGTAATATATAATTGTATTTGTGTCTGGTGTTTGCCCATGTACAAATGGAATATGGGATATTTGGCCTATGGGAACATATGTGAGACGTTAGATTTACAAGATGGAGGATTTATGTGGCTCATAAACTATGGTCTTGTCATTAAGAATGGCGTTAATGACTTGTGCCGCTTAACACCGCCAACGACTGCCAGGAGGATTACCAAAGCGCAAATACCGATACCGACTTAGCACTATACTGTACTCTGCTGTATTTTATATTGGAGGGACGCATTCACTAGGTACTCCTTAAATTTTGCTAGTGTAAGCATTAAGCCTATATGCATAGATTACATATGTAAAGAAATGCTTGAAGCTTAATAAAGAGCAGAAAGGAGTGAAAGAACAATATGAAAAACTACAAGTATAACAAAGGCTCTGCACTCTGCATCTAAATACTAAATATGCGTACAAAGTAAAAAGTAAAAAAGTATTTTTGTGAACAAAAGCCAAAGACCTCATACCTTTACGGTTCATCAAAAGTATGCACGACAAATATTCAAGATATTCAAGTATTCCAGTCTACAATTTACAATTTACTCCGCACCAACAAGAACAAGAACAATTGAAATGAAGATGCATGTGCATAATACACAATACATATTAAATGCAGGAGGAGATGGAGATTTTCATATTTCATATGCAGAGGTTGAACTTTAGCTTGAATATGAAATACTTTCCACTTTGTTTTGCAACTGAAGCAGGTCTCTGTTTTTACTCGAGTTTGTTGTATACTGTGTTTTGTTGAAGATTTCAAAGGTCTGGATTCTAGAGGAGCGTGGAGAAAGTGAGAATGTATAAATTGTGAAATATCAACTGTTACGGTTTTTGGTTGGGGGAGTAGTCACAACTGCATATGAAATTGGAATAGGCACACGTTCTCCTGTTTTAAACTTTTCTCCCTCCAACTCGCGACTCTCGAATAAGCTACAGAAAAGAGTTAACGTCAAACTAAAACTACAACTACAACTCCAGCTCCAAATCTTAAAATGGAGAAGAGACTTAAACTGGTCTAACCTTTGCACGCTCATATCTTACTATTGCTTCACCCTCACATTCGGATCCGAATCCAAATACGCATACGAATTCGAGTAGGATCTGCATTCCGAATTCCGAAAGTGACAGGTCGCCTGCCTACCAGAAAGACAACGAGGAGCAGAGCACGAAGCTCCTTGTTCGTTATTTTCCAGCTTTCAGTGTTCATTGTGCAACCATACATTGTACAAAAAATACAAAGTACAAACTCTTTTAAACTCAACTTTGAGCTCAAAATTCAAAACTCAAAACTCAAACTGGGAAACCAGTTAAAAAATAAAGGAGGAAAGAAGTTAAGTCAAGACAATCGAATTGTCTCACATCCAACCATATTAACTTATAAACACATTGTCTACATATTACATATACGTATACTTGTACATTGTACAGTGTACACATATCTGTGCAATTTACAAAGGAATCCTTGTGTGTATCTCATCTCTTCTCCTTCCTCCTTTTTGTCCTCTCTTCTTCACTTGAGTCCTTTGGTTTTTCCTCTTTTTTGTCTCTCTGTATCTTCCTCTTATGTTTCTCTGGATCTCTCACTGTCTCAATGTCTAGTTGTTTCTTGTCTCTCTCAAATCCGTACCCGTATTCGTATCAGCATCAGTATTCGTATTCTTAGCCTTGGGTTTGGTTCTTTTTGGTTGTCGGGGGCGTTCAGAGAGAAAGAGAATCAGGAACCATTAGAGGATCATTACTCACGCTGTAAGTCTGAGCGACACTGAAAAATGTGCTTTGCCAAACTGTCGTCTAATTATTTCACTTTTCTTTTAAAAACACCCTTCTTCTTTGTCTTCCTCCTCTTGCTCTTCTTGCTCTTGTTCTATTTTATTTTTTCCCTTCTTTTGCTACTCAATTCTCAGTACTCAGTATGCAGTGTAATGTAATGTATGAGATTCCACTTCATCCGCTGCATTCTATTGTATTGTATTGTAAGTTGCGTCACACATGTATAATGTATATGTATCATGATTATTGAGCGTTGAAAAAGAAGCATGTAGCTTCAAACACAATATTGATAGCCCTCTCGATTTTGGAGTGTAGAAAGTAGAAAGTGGTGCATTAATATGTACACAATAGATAGTATAATTCGTCATATCGATTTTCCTCAACTCAATCTTTGAATTTGTACACTGGCTCAATACTCAATATAGAAAAGCAGTGAAGGAGAAGAACAAAAAGAAGGAGGAAGAGTGGGGCGTCAGTACAAAAGACAAAAGACACGACGTTGCTTGTTTCCTTCCTCCTTCTTTCTCCATCTTCCTGTGCTTCAGCTTCTTCTTTTTCTGCTTCCACCAGACTGAGACTGGGAAAGCAAGGCACACGAAATATCAATAGCAGAGCTGTTTTACATATTCGAAAAAGAATTATCTCCTCCAACATCATTAATATTCACTGAGGGAAAAACAAAACAGTTTTTTCCACCAAGCGCCGAGGAATATTAAACACGATATAACATTTTGATATTTACAGTCTGCAGTTTACAGTCACCCTTGTGTCTACGAGGCTTCTGGAAGCTGGAGCGCTTGGCATGGGGAGGTCAGATATTGATATTGATATTGCATTTTTTAAAGAACAGGACGGGGAACAAGAAATCCTAGCAGCCGGATTTGTTTCCAAGTCGTCAGTTAGCAAGGAAAAGCTTGTTTACTATTTACTACTACAACGTGCAATATTAAATCATATTAAATCAACCTCGTGTGTATGTTTTCTACAATCGTCATGAGCCACGGCGCTTGGATTCAAAAATGAAAAATCGTTTCAGTTTACAGTAAAATAGATGGAACAATATGAAAAAACAATATAAAGGAGCTTGTATGCACTTTTTTTGGGATGTCGTGCCAAAATTGAAAAGGATATTCATTACTTTTGAATAATAAAGTTGTCCCCCAGATTTAGAATTCAAGTTGATCTATATAAATAGATTATGGATGATTTGACACATCTACAATCTACAATCTACCATCTAAAATGTAGAATCTGTGCTACATCTACAATCTACAAGATAAAATCGAACCGTAAAATATCACATCACATCATACCTACATTACAATATATATTGTAGTATCATAAGCAGAGTTTATCTGTCTTCATCTGGCTGTGTAAAAACTGGATATGGATATGGATAAAGATGAAGATGAGAGAGAGAAAGAAGACCAAGAAGAAAACGGAGAAGACGACGACAGCGACAAAGATGAGAAGGAGAGAAGCGAGGCAGCAACAGGGGAAGTTTTTATGTACATCCACGTACATAAAAATGCAATACAATTTTCTACTGACTACGGACTACATAAAACACGGAGGGAGATGAAACTGGAGAGGGGACGCGCATAAGAATTTTTGATGAACGACTACTTTTTCCTCTGCTGCTGCTACAATGCTACAATGCTACAATACAAAATATCCTCAAGAAAAGGATAGAAGAAGAGGCGAGGCGACGGAAGCTCACAAGGGAGAAGAAAGGAAGAAGAAGAATAAGAGAAGCGAGAGGGCTCACTTCAATTCAACATGTCGCGTAAGTGTGCGTTATGATAATAAATGATGGGAGGACTGCTATAGAATAACATAGTGACTATTCTGTAAAATATGTGACACCAGGTCATGAGTAAAGTCGCACCAAAAGAAATTGAGAAGCAGAAAACCATCACATGCCTCTTTTCCCTTTTCCCTTTTCTCTATCTTTTTCTTCCTCTTCTTTACTTTTTACATATCTGTATTTATATGAACGGCAACTAAGCATCTATCTATCTATCTATCTAAAAAGTACAAACACTGAATGAATTTTTGTACATCTATGGCTATTTTATGTGCGTAGGTATTTCTATCTTTCTCTTGGATGGAGCAAAGCTTAAGCCGGCTATGTAAAGTAAAAGTAGAACGTACAGCGTACAACGAACAAGTCATTGTCTTTTCTAGACTCTCGGCATGACAAACCCTGTAACTTTATGTAGCATTGAGAAGTGAGAAGTTGGTAGTAAAACCTTCCCGCCAGTTCCACAGTAGTTTCCGCAGTATGCAGTATGCAGTGTGTCCATGTACTCTCTGCTAAATCTCTGTCTTGGCCTGTATGAACGTACGTCTGTCTCCTTTCACGGGAGCAGAAAGAGAAGAATAATAATATCTGGATTCCGAATCTAGAATCTAGAATCTAGAAAAGGAAAAAGCATCCAGTGTGGAACAAGAAGAGATATGCTCCAGATAAGACCTCATTTCACATTCAACTGAACTGAATCCTGAATCCTGAATCTAGAATCCAGCTTTTTATTCCAACTGCCTGCATAAGCCTTTTTTGTCTCTACTTTACGTGTTTTGGTATACACAGGATGAAAAAGATGAAGAACCAGAAAAATTATGTAGACCTATAGCGAAAAAAGATGAAGTTGAGGATGAAGATGATAATTTCAAGTGTATGAACACAGACAACTAGCACTGTACATTGTACATTGTTTCATAACTGTGTTTACTATAAAAGAAGCAGGGAAAAAGGGAGTAGGATATGCAATACACATGTTATATCGTCATCAATTCAACTGGGGATCTTTGCTCTTGGTTTCTGTCCAGAAAGAAATATCTTCCAAGATGACACTCATGCATCTTTCTGACGTTTCTTTTTTCCCTCCTCCGTTTGCATATGAACCGTACGAAGCTTTCATATTCTTCTTAAAGGAATATTCACCAAGAGGAAAAATCACATTTTTCTACCACTCCAAAACTCCAGAGTCCAAAATCCAAATCCAACTGCATGCATACATGAAATAATATCTGCATGTACGTAATACCTATCACATTTCACACATGATATCACAGATAAAACACAAGACAAGACATTGCACATGCATGATTTATCCCAAATGAAGCCTTGGAGGATGAAGAAAAACTTGACTTAATATGGATCCCGAAATGTGTGAATGATGTCGTCTATTCGTGTATATTGTACATGTATTTTAAAGTTATAGGGAAAGAAACTAGGCCAAGTCAAAGACAAACGCCATCCTATTATCATCATGTGTGCATGCAAATGTAACATGTAGTGATGTACAGATGTAAAGATGCTCATGTTGATATAGTGATGACAACACAATGCACTCTAAAATCACACCGTGATCAAATTATCCACCTGATTTCATAGTAAAACCTGTACATTGTACAATGTACATTGGCATCTTGTTTGAAAAGGTTTGTGCAAAATAAATGTAACGGCACGTCTCTTCACTCTTGACTTAACTCTGACTAACTTGATTTGATGACTTGCTTGTGGATTGTAGATTCTAGATTCTAGATTGTAAATTGTATAGATACTCTCATTTCTCTGACATTTTCCAATCTGTCGCCCAGAATGGAAACATGTAGATTTTTTTGGAGCAAAGAGTGAAGAGAGATCATCATAACATACGTGTATTCTGTATTTTTTCTATGGAGTTTGAATCTGTACTGTACAGCTAGTTAACTTTTACTTCATGTCCTGACATGTTCCTTCAGCTTTCAACATCTAGAATCAAGAATCCAGAATACAGAATTTAGAATGTAGGATCCAAAATTCAAAAAATGTTGAGCGTATATCTAAAAGAGAGGAAAAATGAATGAAAAAAAGGAGAGAAGAAAGGGAAAAAATTCCATTTAATTTAAGCCCAAAGGCTCCATCTTATTCAGAATATGAATTTAAGCTAAAAATTAACCAAGTTTTTTCCCTCCACTCAGTTCTCCATTCTTTTGGAAAGGCTCGGTTGGTACTAGGGTTGGTAGAATGTAGAATGTACAGTGTACAGTGTATTTATATGTGCCAGAGTTTTGAGTAGAATTTTGAAGATGAAAATGAAGCCAGATCTAGAGCTGGAACTGGAACTGGAACTGGCATTTTGCATCTTTCAACAGAAATTGCTGCCGGAAATTTTCATCATTTCATCCACGTCCTCCTTTCTCTCTCTCTTTCTCTTTCTCTTTCTTTCCTTCTCAAGCTCTTTCTTCCTCTTCCTCCTCCATTTGTCCTCACAATGTTCCGCTCCACTTGAGTCTAGAACGTCAACCTACCACAATTTTGGTGCACTTTACCACATACACACACTTGAGACTTGAGACGTATAAGACATAACCAAAGGAATTTCCATATACTAAATACATTCTCATGTCTACACGGAATTTTTTACATCCGCTTCCTCCTCAAAGCTGTACTGTATTTTATATTCAGCCGTGTTCACATGTACAGTGTACACTGTACACCTATGTATTTAAAGTATTTCTAATAATAATGATATACAAGAAATAATAATGAATCCAACCTGTACCCCGTACTTTTATTTCCACCACCATTATCAAAAGGTTGATAGTATGAATATAAGACAAGTATACTGAGCATAAAAAAGAAGGAGGAGGACAAAACTGTTTTCATTCTATAAGCTATGTACAATGTACAATGTACAAGGTAGATCTCTGGAGAAAAAGGTAAATGTAGGCTCTTAATCTGAATCACAACTAGTACAGTTTGTACACACACACTAAAAGATATCTGTATATCCAAGAAATAAGTATTAAGTATTGACGAGTAGAATCTAGAATGTGCAGTGTATATAATTTAAAGGATTTTGGATGGAGAGAAAATGCAAATGCTGAACTTGTGTGGGGAAAAGCTTCTCTCAAAATACCAAATACCACAAATCTTGGGGTTTTCATTCCTCAGATTTTTACAAACACATCCATGTGAAATCACATTTTATCTCACATCATTAAGCCGTTTCCTTCGGCTTCATAAAACTTGTATATTGTATATTTTATACCATACATGAAATGGAAATGGAAATACAAAAGCAAATACAAAGACAACTGGTGGAGCTCAATCTTGTACATAGTACATTGTACATTTTGTACATGAAAACCCGCAAAATCGATAAAGATATAGACAAACGGAGAAAGGAGAGAAGGAAAAACTCACAAAGGGAAGTAAAGTTAAATCCTTCTTTTCTACAGTTTTCACCATTCACCATGGTTTAAAGAAATATTGCGTAGGTGCAGAGAGAAAAGTCCCCCTTTTATTTCAAGGTTCCGCAAGGAAATTCCTCAACTCTAAACGTGCAAAAATTGTATCACCTTTAATTTTCATACCCAATCGTTCCAATTTCCTATTCTACAAAAGGGTTTATGGTCAGTATCAAAAGGTAAAGAATTAATGCAATTCAAGTTTTGAATTATTAAATTGTTTTTATAGTCAAAATTAAGCTGTCAAGATGTCAAATTGTCAACTGTTGTTTTCGTACATTCTATAGAATTCAATTTTATGGAACAAGTCACGTCCACGATGTAATCGCATTTATTCGATAGCTTAGTTTTACATTTAAAACGCAAAATACGGAATTAATATTTACTTTTACTTATTGATTTTTCCATTTGAAAATATATCAATTGGCAGCATTGTCACAGTAAAATGTTTTTCTTTGTCTTTTAAATTGAATATAACTTTGTCTATCTTTTCTGTTTACGTAAACATCAGTTGAAAAATTTCAGGCCCTGCGTTGTCCAGTAAAATTGGGCAATACAATACCCCAGTAGTACTTTGAAGTAGTTGGTAGTTGGTTGTTCAGAGCAAAACAGAGCTGGCATCCTTTTCACTCAAGACTGAAAATCAAGTAAAATTTTGAAAAGGTGGCAAAAGTAAAAATTAAAATTATGTTAACCACGGAGGAAAATGCTGTGAATTTTAAAGTAATTTCCTTCCTTTGTAAATGGAATATTACTCCTTTACAAATCCATGGAGCGGATGGTTTGATCACGAACCAAAGTCATATTCAGTTGGAGAAAAAGTCAGAAAATCCAAGATGGCGAGGGATAGTTTGGAAAACGACGTTCCTCCTTTCATTTTCCCACCTTCTGTATATGGCGGCGAGGTTGTTTCAGTCAATGGTACAGAAGGAATATTTTATATTAAATCATTTCGTAATTCATTTCTCATCTACTTTATTTACCTTTTCCGGCTGTTACTGGATTTGGAGTATTCTCTTGGAAAATGTACAAGAATATCTCATCATTGCAAACCACGTGTACAGTTACAAACCTCAAAAACAGGGGAGGGGAAAACAAAAGAAAAAACTGAAAAAAAGACAAGGCACGTAAATCTTAAAAATATATTTTAAAGAAATTTCAAGTAAATTCTTGTTGTTTATTGACACAAATTTTGAATTTGTTTTGTACTTTAATTATTTTAAAGGTGCTAGGTCAAATTCAAATTCAATTTCAGCCTCTAGCCCAGGTCAAGCTGTGAAACTGCGCCCTCTATTCTCCAGGGACCTCCACTACAACCTTCATGAATGTCTCTCCCTTTTCTGCCCCTTTGCCCTTTTGGCGGGAGAAGTATTTTTTTTCATCATATTGGGAATAAATCCAAATCGAATCCAGTTTCTTTATTCTTCTCTCCCTCAGGAATGGCAAAACCCTTGGACTTTTTCTACACTTTTCCTGCTTGAAATGTTCCTGCTAAATCTCTCCACCTCCAACATAATTATAACCACACTCATACCCCTGGGTTTCTTTGAGATGGTGGAACTCATGGCGGACAAGATGAAAGATGATTTGAGGTAATTTTTTTGTTTATTGTAAAACTATTAATTAGTTAATTACTGTTATTGATTATTATTTAGGATCAAAAAGCTATTAAAATGATTCCAATTTTTCCCAGGAACTTGGCAGACAATGAATTCATCAGCAGGATTAAATTCAGACTAATTTTGAGAGAATTGAGGGAACTGGTCCTCTTAATCGAATTGGACAATCGCTGCTATCATATGAGCCTCTTCATCTTTAAAGTGATGAGCTTGGTCATCTCAATTACTTTCTATGGTTTTACTATCCGTAACTTTCACATTCACCCCTTCCTCTCCGCCCTCTGTTTTTATATTGCGTTTAATCTCAACCTGTTCTACGCCATCATGTATGGGAAGGGGTCCAAGGTGACAGATCATGTCAAGGATGTCAAGAGACTTGTACTACTGACTGCTGGAAAGGGGTTTGGGAGAGGAATCCAAAGGCAGGAGATTCAAATGAAAATTCGAGGAATGAGAAATGTTGGGATTCAAGTTGGGAAATTTCATACTTTGGAACGAGCATCAATCCTCGTTTATTTTGGCTTCATTATCGACCAAGTCGTCACCCTTCTCGTTACTTTCAAGAAAACTTAAATCATTAATTTTAATTATTTTCTTCTTACTTTAAAGATTAATAAAACAAAGAGCAAAGAGTTTTAATAAATCTTTAGAAGCTTTTGTTTTTTTTACTGTTTTCTATTATTTCTATGAACTTTATTTGTTTTGCTATTGCACCAAAATTTTGCATCATTTCATACATGAAAACTGTACAATTTTTGTACAGTTTTGTTTGATACAAAAGACATCCTTGTTTTTTATAAAAGAAGAGGAAGCAAAATACTATTTTTCTCGGGAAATACGGAAACAAAATCAACAGCAACAGCAATAGTTTTTTCTATATGGAAAAAAAGTAATAAATGATATTTTTTGCACCATGTTTTATTTCCTCTTGACCATGTTCAATGTTCATGACTGGACGATAGCTGATCCATTAGAAAGTATTAGAGAAGCTGTTGCTTAAACACGGACAAGGATACGGATACGGACATGGACATTGCTATTGGTTACTCAAGACTCAAGATAAAAGATGGAGAATGGAGGATGAAGAGTCCTTCTCCCTCTATTTTTTTCTCTCAGTGTGAGTAAGTGGACTTGTATGTTGTATGTTCTATCTTGAATATTGTAAATGTATGTACTGGTGAGCTAAAGAATATGACCCTACTTTTTTTTATCCTTTTTTCATCTAGTTTTTCTACGTGTGTAAGCTTATATTGTATATTGTACATCTGCTTGTTTGCTTCCTTTCCTACTTGCGTGAGCTCTGACATCAGTATTTCCTGTGTCAATAGAACGAACGTCGGTTGTTGGTTGTTGGTTTTCAGTTCGTAGGGATAGCTTGCTATTGCTATTGCTTTTGGGATTGCTGGCACAGATATTAGAGATGAGATGAGATCAGATCGGATCATCCATCCGCATGTTGCAAAATTCTGCAGCACAGCACACAGAACAAATAACAAAAAGAAGACAAATCATATACATGTGTACCACACGCGCCATTGAATTGAATTGGATTGAAATTCTGTAGTCAGTCCTTCGTCTTGGATTGGACTGGATTGGATTGGATTTCTTCCATGTACAGTGTACAGAGATACAGAAACTTGGAACACGGAGCGTGGAACATGTTTTGTGCTTTGTATTTCGTATCATAATCTGGTAATCAGGAGGATGGATCGCATGATGGTCAAAACTCAAAACACGCGTGAACTTGGATTCTCACAATTCTCATATGCCTTATCTTCATCTCCAACCTTCTATTTCATTTTCTCCGTTCCCAATTTTGGCTAAGCTTCCCTTGGTTTTTGGTTTTGGTCTTCTTTGCAACTATTTGGCCCAGTCTGTCTGAGATCAAAATTCTGAGATACTTATGTGTGCAATCGAATACGCAGACACATGCGTGTAGATCTATACTCTGCGTTTCTTATCACACTTTTGATTTGGTCCAAACTCCAAACTCTGAGCTCCAAACATCTTTCATATGTGGAATGCAATCAGATGTTCAATCTTTTTCCAAACCAATAACCACTGGCCAACTTTTCCATTCCACAAAATCTACGAGTTTTACGTAGAATTCACACATTAATTTATGTATTACAAAAGATACTAGAGAAGGCATCTGGGTCTGGTCACCTTGTGCTCCAAGAATCCAAAAAAGGCCAGACGCACAAAATTTGCGTGGCAGTGCAAAAACAAAGCCTAAAGAAAAAATATATAAAAAAAACAAAAATCTATTTACTATTTACTATCTATCTATTTTTGTGTATTAACCCGCAGAAACTGTATATCAAAATCTACTCTTGACCATTTTGGTAGAGATTTCTTACTCTACGGAATCATGAACCATATGATTTGGAAAAACGTTAACAGTTTGAGTCAAGGAAACAACGGGGATTTGAATTTGAGACAAAGTTGCATACTTAGTATTTATGTGTATTGTGTAGAAAGTAGAAAAAAATGAACATGAGAGGTGAACAACTTGTTCTGAGACTGAATAGATTGAGTAGTTAAGTAAAGCAGCCAAGAATATGGAATTCTCATAATTTTAGTTTTTCAACTTTTTTAAACTATCGTTTCTTTACATTTACCCAAGTTTTATCACAATACCAATCTACAATCTAAGCTGTAGTATTTATGTGTATTGTTAGTAGAAGAAGGGAAGAGAACGAGGCATGCTTGTAAAAGTCAAGCTATGATATTTATATTATAAGGAGAGTTGATTGTTGATTGGTACTGCTTAAACGTGAGAATGTTATTTTCTCCACCTTGAAACCTTCAGTACTGATTTGTCTAAATTGAGGGAAATTAAGTAATTAAATGGAGACGATGAGTAGGGCGATTTGACGTGAACTAGGAATTTTCTACACTTTTCTCAAAAACTCAATCCAGAATCCAGGTGAAAATTAAATGGAAATGGAACGGCTGGAATGGAAATTCTCAAACAAACAGTGTACATTTATTTAGTTTGAAAATAAAAAAAATTCACATGTACTTTACAACTACTGTATACTGTACTAGAGAAAAAAGAAAATTATAGGATGGAGACGACGGAGTAAACGAAGGGGTGTAGCGATTATGTTGTTGTTTTTGTTGCTTTTTATTTTCCCCATTATGCCTTAACCCTTTTCTACAAAAGAACAAGCCGTCGACAGATTTCCCTACCGATATGACTCTTTGAAATTTGATACTTGACATTGGAATTGTAATATCGTGAGTGGTGAATAATACATACAAAGTAAAATAAAGCCATTCTCAGTTCCCTGTGTTCTCTAAAACCAGAACCAGAAGGCTTTTTACTTTCTACTGATTATCAGTTGTCCATTCCATTTTCCATTCCATCAAAAAAATAAATATCAAAAATCAAAAACTGTAGCCAAATTGGTTATAATTACGCCACTCAAATTGTATGCTGTACGCTGTACGCTGAATTAGATTGAAAAGTAGATACAAGTAGTAACAAGAACAAAAAAACCATTCAGCCTTGCCGGCGCATAAAGAAGTTCATCAAATACTGATTATAAATACTAGGGAAAATCCACATAGTAAAATGCAATTTGAAGCTCTTTAAATTGGAACAAAAATTCTCACTCTTTCTAACATTTCTACAAAACAAAGGTTTAAATTGGTTCTTTCTTTTAAAATTTTTTCTCAATCTCTTCATAAAATTCATACTAAAACTGTACTACAAATGCGCTGTACATTTTTCATTCATATTTGTAAAAAGGTGTTGAGGTGTTGAAGAAAAGGAGAGCATACGAGCAATTCCAAAAATTCTAAATTCCAGAAGTTTTTATTTTTTATACACATGGAAATTGTATGCATATTTTTATACTTTTTGTAGAAAATAGACAAAACTCACTCAGGTTCATGGGGTATGAGATTTTCGGTGGTCGGTGTTCTTCGGTTTACCCAAGTTTTGCTCCTAACAATACAGTACAATACAACACAATACAATACACTGTCAAGCACTACATTGATGATGAGGATGAAGAGAAAGAAGATTCACTCTCTTCAATTTTCTGTCCTAAATCCATTCAGTGTTCTGGATTCACATTCATGTATGCATATTTAAATCTCATCCTCGTCCTTTCTTTCCTGTGCATTTTGCATGTGTGGTTGTCTAAGAACTAGAACCAGAACCAGAACCAAGAATGAGCCACAACTATAGCCACATTATCTTGTTGAAAGCTTGTGCCTAGTGATTTTGCTCCTGGTTCTACTTGTGCAACAACCAAGAACCATCCAAAAACCGAATTTGAGCTATTCTTCTTTTCCTTTCCTATTAATTGGCTCTATTGTTCAGATCCACTGTCTTTCTCAATCTCTCGTCTCAACTCTTCTCTTCTCCTCTTCTTCTCTCTTCAATCCACTTCACATCTATTCTCTCCTCTTCATCTCTTGAAAAGAGAAGAGCTCTGTTCAAGTTGAATCTTTACCATGTACCAATGTACCAAGTATGCATTGTATACCACAACTCACAATTCACAACTCTCTTGAAAATTTCTTGGTTCATGTCCTCTTTCCCTTTCTCTCTTTCTTCCTTTATTTTGTTCCTTCTTTTCTTCCTTTATCGATTCACCATCGCATCGTTTGATAATGAGCAGACAGCAGACCTTTTCAGTCGATAACCAAAATGCGTCAAAGTTAAATTTTAAATTTATTTCCTTCATCCTCCATCCACCACCACTACGAAGAAGCTGGGAATTCTCATGCTATTTCCCTTCTTTTACCTCCACAATGAAGTACATTCAATCGATATTTTCATCTGCCATCAGCCTTGTACATTCAAATTTCTAGTATGTCGATAAAGCTTTGGAATGAGGTTATCTCCATGATCCATGAATCATCCAAAATCAGTCTAAAATTCCCCAACACTTTGTCATTATTTACAAAAAATAATGATATTGGGATCAGTCGTAAAACAATAACAATGACAATGGCGAAGAGATTTGAGACTGGAAAATATCTGTGTCTATATTTTGAGATTCGAAATGGGACTTTGGTTGAGTTTAAAGTTTAAATCATCCGAATTCCCACTACTTTAAACGATCATCACCACCTTGATCAGAATTCTGATTCAGGATCAAAATCAACATCAAAATCAGAAGAACGAGAACTGAATACTTAAAATTCAAAGTGTACCCTTTAAATGTTGAATGTCGATTGTCGATTTTGAATGTGGACTAAAACCTCCAGAGTCGTAAATCAACCACGAAACCTTGAACTGTTTTACACTGTACACTGTAAATTCTACACAGATTGTAGTTATAAATTGACTCATTTTATGTACTGAAGAATAAACGTATAAACAACATAATACTTAATATACAATCTGAAACTTTCCACCCAATTTAAAACTTTGTGTATCTTCAAACTTTGGTTTGGTTTGATTCTGATTTTATTTACTTTTCCCCCACAATCAAAAGCCTTAACAAATTATCAAGTTGTGAAGTATACAAGGAAACTTTTGACAAGGCTCATTATTTAATTACAGTTTATGGTCAAATTTGGTGGTGTTTTAATTCCAATTCAAATTCATAAATTCAAAGCGTGTATACATTTTGAGAGGAATGGTGCAACATTTGCTCAGTTGTGTCCAAAAAGTGTGGAATTAGGACCGTAAATTATGTACAAATGTCCACAATAATAAATACAAACTCAAATACAAACGTAAATACAAGTACATTCGAAATCAGTTGCTGCAGCGTCCTTGTCCCTGCATTTAAATAATTTACCACACATAGTAAATAAATCCAAACCAAATTGAGGGTAGAAAATTGCTCCACGTTTCATTGGTTTATAGCTTGATATTTGATAATTTTATCCATATACATTGTACATACGAGTAAAATTTTAGAAACAACTGCAATAGCCACAGCAGTTCGACTGCTGTTGCCTCAAACCTCAAAGATATTAATACAAGGTAAAAGTTAGAATTGAGAATCGGTGAGAAAAACATGTTTTTTTATTACAACTTTCATTTGATTTTGTAATTCTATTCTCAAAATTCGGTTTTTATTGGGAATTTTAGTTCTTTTTCCCTACACGAGCATAAGGGTTTTATTTGAGTATGTTGTTTACGTAATACGTATACATACTATGTTTTCTGCCTTTCAACCACACCATCAACTAGACCTACTCGATACTCAGAAAACAATGCAGTGAGGAATGAGGAGGACCAGGGTGCAGAGTATGCAAATATTTGCAGAAACGAGGTTTTTCAATGTTCGGCACATTTACTCCTGATTACACTGAATTTATGAATATTTATGAGGAGAACCTCCACGCCTAACGCGTCCGCCTCACGCCTAATGAATGAACCAAAACGAAAACGAATGAATGGCTGAGCATTGAATATTGAGCATTGAGTATATTTTCATTCAGTTTGTAGAATGTTGTATGTTGGATTTTGGACCTTCTATAAAATATAAAATTTCACGCACCTTGATACCTGTATCCATTTTATGCTCACATTACTTCATGTTATATACAGACGCATACGCACGGTATGTATTGGGAAAACAACTAGCATTTGTTTTCATTGCGGAGGATTTTCATCTTTTCATCTCTTTGAACCGTAAAAAAGGGCAAAAAATACATGATCTGTAAAATCCAGTCTAATTCCATTCCAATTCAAATTCCATCAATAGATAAATGTTTCAAATTTTTTGACCCATAATATCATGTGAAATAAACTAATTGGCCGGGAAATTATAATCAAAAAATCATTCAAAGTGCTGGATAAAAATGTAAGGTATGCAAGTAAATCGCCTTTAATAATAAAGAGCAAGGAATCACGATGGAATTCCATATTCCATGTTCATGTACCACTTACTCATTTTATGGATGAAATCATGGAGACTTGAACTGAAAAACCTGAGGCTTGTACAAAAAATTTAAATAAAATGAGATCACGATCTGTTTTCATTTTATGTCAGTGTTTTTCAGATCTTTGAAACAAAAATATGATAAGTGACTACTGAATACGAATATTCAAGTCTTTTACAACTGAAGAAAAATAAGAGCTACAAAAAATGTTCTTTGATTTTTGAGAGAAATTTCAATGTTCTGTCTTCAACTGTTTTAAACAGTAGTTCAAAAATTCAAAACTGTTGGAGTGATTCCAATACTTTCCAGTACCATCAACGATAAACTAGCTCACAGCAATTTGTACACCTGTACAACCAAAATTATTGATGGAGTTGTACATTGTACATGGTATTTTTTTGTGCAGTTTGGTTCTTTTGAACAACAATCTTTTTAGTGCATGAAGCATCAAACATCAAACATCAAATATCAAAGATCTTAAGGCATTTTTAATCAGCGTGCTTATTGATAGCCGATGAAGATTTTGAAAATTGCACAGTCATTGAACGATGATTTCATCCTTCTCTTACGTACAATATACATTGTACATTGTACATGCAAGAATTGAGAATTACGTGTATCCCATTTGTAGCTTTTAGTGTGTAGTTGTCCAGTGAATTTTGATTTTGAGTTTGGCTGACGCCAATACCAAAGTTTGGGAGTAAGTAGATTGATTTATAACTGATGTGGCCGACTCTGACGCTCACTCTGACTCTGAATGTGAATGTGAGTTTATCTAAATCCTCCCAACGAGAAGTACTCGAGGCGCATTCTCAAACAATGGCACTCCTTTCAATTTTAAATATCCCTTAATCAATGAGTAATTCGGGGAGCTTTGAATTTTGAAGCTGACTGAGTCTTACACTTTAAGAATGCAAATGGTGTCTTGTATTTTATTCCAAACTACGCTCATTATGCAGTATTAATAATATACCAAGCCTTGTTTTTTCTAAGCCATGGTTCCAACTCAACGACTCAACGACTCAATCCAAGCCAAGAATTTGTTCTTGTTGATTGTTGAAAGTTGAGCTTTATGAGGTAGAAAATAAAATTACGTAATGCACAACTTGGATCTTGGAAAAACAAAAAATACAAAAACATCTAAAATTGCTATTAAATTTTCCTATTACAAATTACGCACACCAGCACCAGCTCCAGCTTTCAATTTGGTGAAAATAAATGTATAACTCTCAAGTTGAATAAAATAATAATAATAAAAGTTATTTCAATGGTGTGAAAAAGGAATAGACGAAGAGGATGAAATAAAAACATCACAAATGCGTATTTTGTATTTTGTTTCTAATTACTCGGTACAATACAATAAAGTAATTTTTCGCGTTGTCATGCAAATTACAACGTCACGTCATCATCATTGCGGCTTTTGCTTTACTCCAGCCTTTTTTCCTCCCTTTGTCTCGAGTTTCGAGTCTCTATACATAGTATTATCTTCTTTTGACTCATATCTCCGTCTTTATCAAGCGTAATACTTAATACTTGTGTACAAATGGATACTACTGTTTAAACTTTGTCAGTATATCTAACATCTAGAATCTAGAATCTAGAATCAAGATACACACACAAAGAAAACTTTTGATACTTATGTCGTTGTACCTTGGTTTGTTCATTCAGCGGGTCGGCATCGGCTTCGGCTTTGGCTTCGGCATACGTACAGTTTACAGTATACAGTCATCTTTTGAATTTTGAATCAAGAATCAAGAGGCTTGAAAGGCAAAAAGGTTTAGAATGATAAAGCATCAGATGAACAAGATGAGGATGAGGATGAGAATGGAGAAGAAGAAGGAGTTGGAATTCAGTTAAGCTCATTTTGCTGTTCGCTACCTCGTAATTATTATCCTATAACACAATTAGACTGCCAACTTAATCAAAATGCCAGAGGGCTCCATTTCATATTCTATATTCCATTCTCATTTTGTCTCTCATTCATATTCACAATTCTCAATTTATGCATACACAAAACACAAGCACAAAACAGTGAATAGTCACTCTTAGGAAATTTTCGACTTTGAGTTGGAGTTGGAGTTCTAGTTGGACAACGGACGAGGGACGACGGAAACTTTAATGTTCAGAGTAATTTGCTATTTTCATTTATCATCTTTCATTTCCACCCAACACACACAATAAAAGTCACAGGATTAGAAAGATATATCTAGTTGTGAAGTTTATAACAGTTATAGTTCATGTATATTGTATAAGTATTTATTATGATACTTTGGAGTTTCGAGGATGGTCGTTGGTCGTGCATATCTCGTGCAAATTGAAGAAGCGCTCTGCATGGATTTTACATTAGTAATAGATAATAGACAAAGCAGATCCCAGATTGAGCAAAAACCAAAACCAGTAGCACAAATTCCCATCTCCTCTGATTTCTGACTCTGACTTGTGATTCATTTAACCAAATCGCAAATCGCGAGCAGTTGGTTTATTTATGTTGTGAAAATTATTCACATTTCATGTACTATACATTTGTATTTTGTATAGTATTTGTCATGGTCAAATTTTCTCTAAAGACAATAGGTAAAAAATAATTTTGTACTCATTCTGATGTCATTGTTACTTTTATTTGTACTTGATGAGTAATATACTAGATGCTTTACTCTATGAAATTTTCATAGAGTGTGAACAATCTTTAACAAGAATTTACCATTGTTTTCCTTGTTCAAAGTGTCAGCTTGTTTTTTTGTATTCTTTGCAACTCTGCCTGATGTTCTATCGTTGTGGTTTAGACTCCTTTCTCTAATTCTTAGAATGCTTTGTTGAGATGATTCATACTAGTGAAATGTGTGTAGTGTGTAGTACGTAGTGTGTACAAATGACAATTCTAGATTCCAGATTCTAGATTCTAGACCAACCCACTTTCTTTGTATACACACATGTACTATTTCTCTGTTAATGCTTGAGCGGAAACATCATTAACAAAACTCCAACGAGCCGTTCTGCCACATTGATCATTTCAAAGAAGATGAAAACTCATTTATATTGTATTTGTTTCTCCATTTTCAATGAAGTTAACTCCTACGTACAAAATACAAATAACACCTATGCACAATGTACAAAGGCTTGTAACAACCATCAGAAAAATGGAAGTAAAATCAATGAAATTTCTTCAAAGCAAAGTATTTTGAACTCTATATTTCTAAATTCTAAATCTTGTTCAAGTCTTGAAAGCTTTTATTTTGAAAAAAATTAAAGGTCAAAAATACTTTTATTGGAGTATTATGATGAGTTTTGTGTTTTTACTTTGTGGAATGTTGTTTGAGATTTTGTTTTGAATCTCAAGATCTTAAGATCTTATTCCATGAAAATGCGTAGGTGAGGGAGGAAAAAGCCTTTACCTTTGAAAATCCACTTCCACATCCATGTTCAATGTTCAATTTCAATGGTATGGTCTTTGGTCTATGGACATTGGACATTGATATCAAAGACTCAGGATGGAGAATAGCTACTCCACTCAAGCTATTTAAAGTCCATTCAATTTTCTGCGGCTACGGATAGAAAGAAAATAACAGAGGGGAGAGGAATTCAAAGAGGACAAATGGAAAACAAAATAGAGACACAAAACACAAGGATTCTTCAGAAAAAAGGACCACATCTATACGAATATAGCGCATACTCCTTTACATTATCCATGTATTCGTATATGTCTTGCAAATAGCAACCTTCTTTTATATACTTTATGCACTTTATACACAGTACTTTGTTACTTTGTTACGTTTACGATGCTACGACTCTTTGGTCTCCCTGAAAAGGTAGCAGATTTACATGACACATTTGGTTTTTCAAAGTAAACTGTGTGCTTGGAGCTTTGAGCTTTGAGTTTTGGGTTTTGGGTTTTTCAAAAAAGGGAAGAGACAGGAAAGATGTTTAAATTCTCAAAGTTGGTACAAGAGTTGGAGTTTGAGTTGGAACTGGATCCAAAACCCAACCAAGAGAAAAAAGGAAAAGAAAACGAGGACCACATAAAGTCCAAAATCTTTACCCTCACTTTGATCCATTCAGTTTTACTTTCACTCTTTCCCTTTTCCCCCTTTTCCCCTTTCCCTTTTCCTTTTTTCCACTTCTCTACATTTCATGTTCTATGCCGTGGTCGTTGCCATTCCCGTTCCCGTTTCCGTGGACAAGAAGGAAAAGCAAACATTTTATCTTTACTCAAAGAAAGCAGTGGCAGAAAAAGGAGAAAGGAGATGGACAGACAGTGAAAGTAAAAGTAAAAGAGGAAACGTAAAGTATTGGAAATAGAAGAAAGAAGAGTTGGATGCTCCCTTCTTTTCCCTACTCCGCATTTGCTAGTGAAGCTGAAGATGTTGATACTGATGCTGAATCTCAAGCTGAATCTGAATCTGAAACTGAGGAAGAGTTTGAGTCTCACTTCAAGAAAGTTGAAGTGAAGTGAAGAGACATTAAGAAGAATCTTACTATCTTACTATCCACCACGGTTGCATCATATAATGTAGGAATACATAAGTACACTATAAACATATGGGCATATGGACATGCTCCTTTTTATATTGGTCTGAAGGGGAAAAGAAAACCAAACCAAACCTGGACTATAAATAAGTCTGGACAAACGAACTAGTTTCTAGTAGCTCCTACTTTATACTTTATCCTTTCATGTGCATATCTATAAATTGTGTACTATATAAAGAGATGAATGCATGCAGCCATTCATTCTGTTTGTAAAAAACAAGTCCATAGATACATGTGTCTTAATACTCCTACTTTAGTGTGTGTCCAAGTCAAGCTGAACTGTAAATGTACTGAACTGAACTGAATTGAACTGCATTGCACTGCTTTCAATATTAGTTTTTTTCCCTGGTTGTATGATCCTTATGTTTTGTGTTCTGTGTTCCGAGTTCTGTAGCTCGCTGACACTCTCCAAACACACTGAGATAGATGGAGATGGAGAGACATGGAGGAGCAAATAAAACCAACTTTCTCCCTCTTCCTCTACTTTTCTTTTCTTCTTCCTCTTCTTGTCTTCTTTCTTTCTTTCTTCCTTTCTTCCAACTACTTGCAATATTTTGGTCTCTACATTTCAATGACCATCATTCTTTTTTCCTTTCCCCATTAGACACTTTAAGAACCAACTCCGCCTTTTATTTCTATTTTCATTATCTGACCTACAAGCCATCTCAATAAAATACACAAGTACACAATATAACATACACCATATGGACAGCATCCAGTATAAAGTATGTTTTTGTGTAGAGTATAGACACATATCAGTATCAGTATCACTATCATCATCATCATCATTCACTTTCCCGCTACTTGTACGTTTCCCTGTTTTCCCTGTTTTCTTCTCCTTCTCTTTCATCTTCATCCTCCTCTTTTTTTGCTCCTCTTCAATAGTTTTAGTCTTTTTAACGAGACACAGAAAGAAATATGTACAAAATGTACAATGTACATTGTACACTGCAAAATAGACATTAGACATTACATGGATTTACAAGATCCCTGTCTATACGATATACGATATTTCAAGTGGACTCTCTTTCAATTCTTCCCATTTTCCACTTTGAACAATATATCTCGAGTTTTTTTTTCTATGTCCACTACGTTCTCCATTTTCAGTACTGTTTCTATTTCTATTTTCCATGTTCATGTTTTTAAGGCTCTGCAGTTTGATGGTTGGAATTGGGAATTGGGTTTTGAAGTGCAAGTCGTTTCAAGTTTCAAATCTCAAGTCTCAAGTCCAGAAATACCTTGGGCTTTTATATCTAGATTTTGAACAGAAATGCATGGTTTTGACTTGGATTGGTTTGGATTGTATTGAAGATGATCCGCTGGTGCGGTGAATACTTTATTTTCACTTTTCAATGTCAGTGTGCATGTAAAAAGTATTGAAGCTCCGAGTATTTAAAGTTTAGGTTGGATTGGAGTGGAGTGTGGTGCAAAGTTTTATTTTATGTAGACTTTATACAGACAACAGACAACAGGGTTCCTCCAAGGCAAATTTGATGGCGTATCAAAGGATGAGATACAATGTAATGAAAATGCCTGGTTCCACTTTCACTTGCATCACCACAATTTTTAGCTAATGTTGTTCACTGTTCTAAGTTTTAAGTTCTAGGCAAGTTGACTGACTTTATCCTAACTCTTTGCTCATACGAGTTCCGAGTGAGAATGAGGATAAAATTGAAAATGAGCCACAGCGTAAAGTCGATGAGTCTCTTAATAGCTATTTTACTCCTATCTCAAGAAAATGAAGAAAGGAAAAGATATTGAGAGCTCGAGTGGCTATGTCTTTGGCTGTGGAACATAGATACAAGATACAAGTTTGCAAAAACCAATTCATTTACTTATTTCCTCAAAGTCATTATACAATGTTATGTACAGTGTGCAGTGCAGCCCTATTTTCACTGGCACTGTATTTTATTTTGTATTTTGTATTTTTCACTATATATTACTGTAGCTTTTTCCCCTTTCTTGAAAATTGTCTAAAGTGATCATAGAAAATGCAAATGACTTTTTCTAGTTTTCTCCTTTACTTTTTCGGCTTATCTCCTTTCTTCGGTTTCATTTCCTCCACAATAAAAATGCACACGCAAGATGCATACACATTGTATGTATATAGTGTATTTATGTATCCATCATTGCATTTTCTCCTTGCTTATTAGTTTTCTCAAGTGAGTCCCTTGTTTTTGGATTGTGCGTAAAATATTCCATTATTGGCTTTTGCCCATGGCAAAATATACTCTCAACTCAGAAACACGAGGGATGTTTTACTTGTAGTTGAGGTTGAGTTTGAGCTCTATCTAAAATAAAAGCTAACCTAATCAAACCTCAGCCAAGCCAAGCATTCAACTTGAATATCCGCACCCACAAGAAGGTTTTATCCAAAGGCCAGTTCCAAGTTTCCAGTTGCCAGTTATTACTTTAGTTTGTTTCGTAATTTTGTCCCCTTGTGAGAATCAGGGAGTGGGAATGTGAGCAAATGGATTCATAAAATAAAAGACAAGACACAAGAAATGAGAAAGTCACCGAACGTCAATGCACACATGAGATTTTCCCCAAGGAAAATAAGTTGAGGTTTCTGATATGCACTAAACACAAAGTGGTGAAAATGAATGCAGCTATTTTACGGTAGGGTAAGATTCACAATAATCCTCATATTCTCCGCTTGCTTTCTTCTTCCTTTTAGAATCTAGAATCTGGAGTCTAGAGTCTACATTCTACATGGTGTCGCGTGAGGAAGCAACTCCAGAGAATGAAAAGAGGGGAAATAGTGAAATACTAAATAGTCAAAGTCACAGTCAAAGCCAGACTCAGGCGGAGACAAGTGTAGACATGAAGACAAGCCAAGTCAATGATAACACGAGGCTAAGCCAAGTTTACTTTAAGCCAAGTTTACTTTTCTCATTCTGTGGACAAATACTGTTCACTGTTCACTGTTCACCATTCGCTGTTCATGAGCTGACAAAAACCTCAAAACTAATAAACATCACCCAAAACCTACCATCACAATCATTATTATTATTATTATTATGACTGTCATCGTCCACAGAGTCAAGACAAAGTCAGAATTCAAACACAAAATGTCTACTGTTTGTTTTTCATACTTTTCCTCCGTATTTTGTGGGGTCTGAGCAAATGCATTTTGTAATATTCCAACCTCTCGCGTTGCACCTTATTTCTAAAAATATGTACAGTACATGTACAATGTATAGTATTCATTATTTTATCTCAATTTATACATGAAACGTGAAAATAAAGAGACAAAATATCCGTGATCTTGATCTTCATTCTCATCTTCACCCGCATCGTTATTTTCATAACCCAAGGTAAAAAAGTCCCTTCAAACCTATTTTTTTATGTGTACTTCTAAAACCACTTTTAAATGTGCATCGACTCTGTAGGAAAATACGCACAACAAAAGGAAGCGTGACTTTTGTAGCATTGTCTGTTCTTCTTGTTCTTGTAGATAAGTTTGGTTTTGTTTCTTTCAGTCGCGGTTTCTTTGTCAGTTCTTTCGAAACTCTACAAAACAACCCTGCAGCTACCTTTGTTGTACTGTGCACAATACAAACATGATTGAGGAGGTTGAAGTCTCAACACTCAACTTGTAATTTCTTCACCATATTTTTGAAAATGTAAAGGCAAGAACCTGATCCTGTAATTTTAAAGCAGCTTTATCTACTTTAACCTTTTGAGTTTGAGGTATAAAGTGTGAAATTTGACGTACCTGTGAAAGGTCATGTCAAAATATACAGTTTTCAATGTTAAATATTTTAGTTTGATTGTACTTTTAGAACCAACCCTAAACAAACAGTTTGATAGAATTTTGGTAATTTTGGCCACCTGAAACGAAAAAAAAACTTCAAATCCAACTCCAAATCCAAATCATAGTCCAAAGTCACTCTTTTCGAAGACCTTGTTCAATACCAAAGTAAGTAAGAGACACCCCATCATTTGTTTTTCTAAAGCATAAAACTAGAACTAGCATGAAGAAAAGGAACTCTACTTGTCTTTTCTTTTATGAGAAATTCCTTCCGAGATTCTCTACAATTTTACAGTCAAACTCTTTAGTTTCATTTCATTTTACTTCGTTTCGGGAGCGTTCATGAATGTGCATGAAACTTTTTATTTTCAAAAGTTTGCGTGTCTGATCTAGAATCTAGAATCTAGAATCCAGAATCTAGAATCTTGCTCTGGGTTCTTTGCACAAGTTAAAGTGAAAAGTAAAAAGTCAAACTACAAGAGTCAACGAGTGCTAAAACTATTTGCACTTTTACAGGCTGAGACAGAGACTAGACTAGTGTAGCCTCGTAGGAATAGTTAGCTTTAAGCTGGCTGTTGCTCCTATGTAAATACCCATTTATACTTTATACTCTTTCACATACATGCAAAGTTTGTGGATAGCTCGTGTAAAAAGGGTGCGAGGAACAATAATTAAAATGGGAAAGGTGAAGAAGATTATAGAGACTTTGGTGTAGGTAATTTCAATAGTGTGCAAAATCAACTAGGTTTTCTAGGTAATAGCTAATGCTAGCGTAGTACTAGCTCTTTTACATTCGCTCTCTCGCGCTCGCCATCATCCTCGTCCTCTACTTTGAGAGTTACATAGCTTCGACTTGATTTCGACAGTTGCTTTTCAGGTTCTCTCTCTCTCTCTTTCTCTCTCTTTGCTCAAGATTCCTTTGCTCGAAAAAGTTGCAAAGAAAAACTAATCTAAAAAACTAATAAATAACAGTTGCCTTTAATGTCAATTCAAATTCAAATTCAGCTTCAACTTCAACTTCCGTGGTATCTACATATTCTACATTCTACATGTTATTTTATACTTTAGCTTCCAGTACCTGTATATGCATATGTATTGTACTTTGTACTGAAAAGAAAAGCAGTATTTTTTCAAAGTTTAAATTATCATACTTCCATATATAGGCCGCTAATGCTAATGCTCATACTAAATACTAATAAAGATGTGAAATGTGAAGTAGAAGTAGAGTATTAGAACAGTAGACTTTTCAGTCACTGGTGCATAGATATTTTACAGCCCAATCTTAAATCTGAATATGGAATACGGAATGCTACATCATGCACATGTAAATGGTATTGAATAAGGTGTAAAGTACCGCGTACTCCAAATTCCTTGAGCAAGTATCTAAATCTAAACAAGGTTACAAAATAGAAATGAAGATTGAAATTTATCTAAGGCACTTGAAGCAGAGCGCCAAAGTTAATAGTCAACGGTCTCTTCAAATGTGCCATTTACATTTTTCATGTACAAGCTTTCACTTCCACTAGCAAAACAACATACAGTTTATATAACTTGCAAAATTATATATAATACAGTACTAGAGCATTCTTCGCAAGAATCAGAATCAGAGCCAGAGTATAATCCCAATCAAAATGAATATCAGACAAAGGATAAAGTTATATAACACACCCATAAAAACAATGTACGTATATAATAATGCATATAAATACACAGTGTTATGCTGTATAGGATGATATGCACACGTAATAACCCGGCAATAAACCAATGAAGAGATTTATCAAACAAGTTGAACATTGAACAATCTTATCTTCATTTGCGGCCATTAAAAGGGATTTAATTAAGCTAAATACCTCATTTAACTTCCGTTATCACCAAAACACTGGCAGTTGGATATTTGATGTATCCTCCAACACATAATCTTTAACAGCCTCTATATTCTCTATCTACATGAACATCTATACTACTTTTAAATTGAATCCACTATCCTTTATACACTACACACTTTACACTACACACTTTACACAGATCTAGTTGGTATGCAGAATGAGTTTTTCACTCTACTCAAGAATGTCTATAGTTTATACGCACGTATACTTTCTGTCCCATCCTCAATGCTCAATGCTCAGGGATAATGTTATGTAATAATATGATGGAGAATACTGAATAGAGAGTAAAAGTATACCTACAAAAGAAAGGGTTCTATATCATATCACTCCCTGTGACTTTTGTTTCAGATAAAGAATATCAAATATCTTTTCTTGTCTTTAAGATTATACAGAGCTAAGCCAAGTCAAACTGAACTAAACTAAACTAAAGTTTGAAGCTTTGAAACTTGTTTAGACCTTTGAATTTACTTTAAAATACAGATAGAAATTTAGCAGGAGAAGAAGACTCTCTTTTGAAAAGTAAATTCTTTTTGAGGTTTTAAAAAGTTTTGCCCTGGTGATAGTGCGTCAGGAAATTCCATGTACAATGTACATTGTACGCTGTACACTGTATAAATGTGGCTGGGATGCGTACTTGCGTACAATAAGCAAGAATCAAGAATAGAGGAGCCTGTATCATTTTGTGTATGTACAAAATATATAAATTTCATGTAGTTGAACTTGCAAGAGTTCCAAGTTCCAAAATTCCAAATTCTCACATGTATATCTCGTATCTACGTTCAATATTGCGTAGAAAAGAATGCTGCAAAAGAAGATACTTGACTGCTCGACTTTTGTGGTGCTCTTTATAAGTACAAGTATAATCTATCTATATAAAAATAATACACTTTTTCTCGGCTGTCTGCACGCTGTCCCTATAAAATATGTACACTGTACACTGTACAATGTACAAGTGTGGTAATATCATAAAAGTGTAATTGGAATTGGTTGGACATGTTTTGTATGTACGGGGTTTCAGGCATGTCTAGATTCTAGAGTCTAGACAAAATAATACAGGAGAATCATGCATAGCTCCTAGATACATAATAAGTGAGTTTGGCTACATGAAATATAAACCATCATTCACCCCGCTATCAACAATGTATGGAGTGTGGAATACGGAATACGGAATAAACACTGCGATGTGCGAGAGGTACGCACAATAGAGCTGAGCTGCGAATTATTTTCTACATGAAATATAGGCTGCACCTCTGCTACTATTAATCATGATGAGAAAACACCTACCCACCATCTCAGCTCCGCTCAACTCAGCTCATCTCGTATCTACAACAAAGGGCATCACCATTTTGCCTTAGAGAGCAAAGAGCAAAGAGTGCGGAGGTTCAGTCAAGTTCATTTTTCTTCCATTTCGTCCAGTGTATACAAAACACTATATGAAATTTCATCTTGAACCTTTCTTGCTCTTGTTGAATGGCGAGCAACTTTTCATTGTAAATAGCAACAGCACACACAAGTATAATGTTTTTTATTCGTTGAGAAGGGATTGAGATTTTACAATATACTTGTAGACGTGAAAATTAAAACAAATATTAAAAATGTACCTCTTTTCATTTGTATGCAAATAATCTGTTCATCTGTTGAGCCAATACATACAATACAATACAATATAATACAGTAACTAAAAAAATAAATGAAAATGTGTAGATGTAGATTGTAGATGCACCTCTTTAAAAATAATGAATCCAGTATGATTTGACAAGTTGCTGCTCCAGTATCAACAACAACAAGAAGTAAAAAAAACAATGAAGACAGCCAAGTCCAGTCCAGTCCTTTTCATATAAATAATCTTATGAATTTCGATTAGTACACATTATATGATAAATTACTTTTGCCTTTAGTCCTGTTCTGTCTTTCAAAGAGCAAAGCCTAATGATGACTGCATCTACAATTTAGAGTGGAGGAACAAAGTCAAATTCATAGTCAAAGTCACTGGAGGCTCCGAGATTGAAATATCCAATATCCAACGTCCAACATTATTATTTATAATGAACTGATTATTTTACTGTGACGGCGAAAGGGAGAGCTAGTCAAGTTTCAGGTAGCCTAACGACTTTTTTAATCGACATTTGAACTTGCCCTCTGCAACAATGTACACACCTTAACACTGTTGCTGTTTCAAGCATCTACAAGATTTAGGGTTCAAATTAAAGCTCTCTTTAAGTTTTGAGCTTTGAGCTCTTGGAGCTCCAACAATTAATTATGATATCATTCTATAAAATCAGTCTACACTCTACAATCTACACTTTTACGCTGCCATTAGAACTATTCCTACATTTATTTACTTTTATCAAACATAAAAATTCTCACATTATCAAAACCATCCGTCAAATCAACTTCAATAATTCCCATACTCATATTGGCACAACTATGTACTATGTACACAAAGCTAATTACTACATCATATTTGAATTAGATTGATGCAATAAAAATTTGCTTGTTTTGATTTTTCTCCATGATTTTAAATGGCACATAGTCTTTATGTTTCCCCCTCAATTCCACAATTATACATATATATGAAAACAATGGAAAAAGCAAAGATTATCTTTCAGTTAATCTCTCTGTATTCCATAATACCACGGATTTAAACAAGGCTCTGAATAACAGAGCAAAACAACAGTTGAGTTAATCATCTGTGATCTCTATCTCTATCTGTAAAAGTAAAAGAAAGCTACTTGCCTGGATTTTAGCATCTAGATTTCAGTATAATTGCAGCAACTCATAAATTACAAAAGTGTGTGTGAGAAAGAGAGAGAGAGAGAGTTGGAGGCAAAGTTGAGAACTTGCGAACAAGGAACATGGAACGTAGACCCACCCAGAAAATTTGACTCCAAAATATTTACACATGTACACATTTACATTGTACATACACAGATACAAGAACTTTATACTGTACTGACTGACAAAAAAGGATACAAATACAAATATGAATATAACTATGAAAATAATTAATACGAGGAAGAACACGTAGATAAACTGGAATCCTGGCTGTAAATAGTAAATATCATTGCGAGTTGAAATGGATATGCAAAATTTCACCAAGCTCATTTTACTGTATGTGAGAGGCAGAGTAAGCAAGAGTAACTAACTACAAATATAAATACATGTACAGATTCAAATGTACTCAGAAGTCAAACTTACACTCGACAGAGCACAAAACACAAATAACCAACTCGAGTACATCATCAACCATCAACCAACAACCATCCACATTCAACTACATATCAAGCGTGTCACTGTAAAGTTCAAATATGATGAGAAATGAGAGATCTCACAACTCGCAGCACAACAACTATATGCACCGAACATTTCATTCCATCTCTAGTGTCTAGTGTCTAGTGTTCAGTGTATTCATTTAATCGAGCAGATCTGAAGAGTCTGTCTCTCTGTATGTAAATCAACCATAAAACATGTAAAGATGTAAAGACGTATCCTTGGCTACACAGTTTGAAATTTGGATTCAAATAGTTGTCTCGAGTTGTTTTCGGCGTATGTTGTATTTTGTATGGTGTATTTTAGCGAGCTACATGCATGTGTAGTGTAAAGTGTACAGCGTACAGCGTACAGTGTAGAGAGTATCTGTAGTCGGTTGGTTTACTACAACACAATTAGCGAACACTCTGAGAGTGCAAATTAGAGAGAAACCTAAGAGCCACTCTTCATTCTCTCCATGGATTCATTCATTCATTGACTTGAGTTTACTTGACTCTTGCTTTTACTTTTACTTTTGCTTGTGGTGTAGTTTGTAGTTTGCATTTTCTAGTCTGTCTAGTGTGTTGTGTTGTGTACAGAGTACAGTGAAGATTGTGTTGACAACACGGAGGAACAAAAGTGAAAATTGCGAGTGGTTTCTCTCCACCTACTTCATTTCACAGCAGCAGCAGAGATGCACACACTTTATTTTACTTTACTTTACTGAACATGGAGAAAGTTGAAATGCATCCAGTTGGTTGTTCGTACATGTAGTTGGTAAACGTAGATACTTTCAGCTTTCAGCATCCACCACTGACGATGACTACGGCGATGAAGATGAAGATGAAGATGAGCTCAAGGTGAAACAGTTGACTGAATGATTACAATACCAATGTAATTTAGACGAGAAACTTTCATCCAACCACCATCCAATGTACAATGTACTTCTAAAATTCTACGTTGTCTATCGCAGATAAGCGTTCATCATCTGTTTGACAACGGTGAATGTCTACGTGTATAAATAAATACATACATACTTTGAAACATTGAGGTTCGAGATTCGAGAGAAATGGCGAAATGGAAAAGACGGGGAAATGAAAATGAAGATGAAAATAAAATTCGTACACGGCAAAGGCGTTTTCCTACAGATACAGACACAGAAAATAGAGTTGTACGAAGATGTTCTTTGTCATTATTTAAGAAAATTCTTTAAGCCTGTAAACTATATTATACTTTACAAGATACAAAATACAAAGGAAAGAGTGGGAGCGAGAGACGGAATGGAAATGGAGATTAAGAGAAAAAATTGAGAGGAAGGAAAGATGAACATTCTTCATAATAATATATTCGACGCTTCTGGATTCTGGATTCTGGATTTTGGTTCCAAATATGTAAGTGTTTTTGCTTGGATTTTTCACGTATACACCCAACAGGAAGAAACAAGGAGAACAAACAAACCGGGGAAAACCGGGAAAACAAAGCGAGAAAGAAAGAGACGACGACGATGATGCTGATGCTGATGTTAATAAGAGAAAAAGCATAGATGAGACAACAAAATAATCAAACTTGAAATTTGTAGGAGCAGTACAAAAACAAGAGGGAGGAAAATATTCATATTTTCATTAATATCCAGACACTTTTATCACTACAAAATGTTTACACTCTCGCAGTTAGACGGTAAACCGTCTACAGTCTACAGTCTCCCATCTACACGAATTTTTCATTATTGTTAATGCAGTCTCCTTCTGTTTTGTTCTGTTTGTTCTAAAATCCAGCATCTAGTATCGAGACTCTTCAGTCTAGACTCTAGACTCAAAACTCTGCAACTTTACCAATATCTGTCATAACTCGGGATGTTTTTTCAATCCCTGGATTTGCATATTTCTCATGAAAATCCCCATCTCCATCTGTATCCGTATTTGTATTAGGTATTAAGGAAAATCCCACTTGGAAATCTCTATCTTTATAATCCATACTCTTCTTCTTCTTCTTACTTGACTACAGTAGATTATCTTTCAGATTACAGGAGCCAAATTCAAATCCATGCAAAGTACAAAGTACTTATAGATAAATGTGCAGAAAAATCATTATGTTCCTTTTCTTGCTGAATCTCAACTTTCATCTTGAGTTTATTCTATATTTTTGGACATTCTTTACAAAATCTATACACATTCATACTTCAATTTTATCAATATTATTTGCGTGATCATAATTTATTCTAGTTTCTTTGGCACCATAAATATTCGTACACTTATGTATTTCGTCTTTTTTTTTAATTTTCTTTGATAATAAGGAAAAAATGAAGGATTTTTCCTGTAGAAAACCCAACGCGTGAGCAATACGTCAATCTGTCAGCACCAAAGACGACGAGATCAGCATGAGTCGAGTCCAGAAGTCATAGTCAGTTCATAGTTTTTGCCACAATCTTTTATATCACAGCACTGCTCAATGTTCAATGGCGTGTGAAAAGTCAAGACAGTTAATAAAACTGGAGGATACAGAAAAGAAAAAGATTCATGATTCTGTCATATTTAAGTATTTCCTAGTCACATTTTCACATAGCCAAACAAGTCTAATACATAACAAGAAATCCTGGTTTCTCATGGTTTAAGAAAACCCCGTAGTCACAATAGTCACACAATACACCAATAAATAAATAAATAATACAGTCTACAGAAAAATGCATTAAACATATGAGGATTGAGTATTGAATATCTGTACTCGTGGATCCCAATTTATGTATGTGCAAGATGGTTTTCCAATAAAACGTCAATGCTCAATGCTCAGCCATTACTTTTATCAGATTATGACGCTAGTTGTGTGTTGTGTTTTCTGTTGCATAATATGTAATAGAAGAAAGAAGAATGGTGGGAATGAATAGAATTGGAAGCTGTTTGCCATTTGCTGTTTTTCCTTATTCGTTCTTCATTCTCCAATAGTTTTCTGCATCATCGTCATTTTCATTTTCATTTTTTCTTTGTGATCGGTGAGTTTTAAGATGTGTCAATAATACATCAAGGCTTGTTGGCTCATTCTATTGTTTTTAACACGTCTCTCTTACAAACTACAAACTACATAATATAAAAGCTATAGACAAGTCAGGGGATGACTTCTTTATCACTAGCATAAATTTCACCTTTCAATAGGAATGAAAAAAAAACAAGAGAAAAAAGTCAATATGAATGATCAATAATTTTGCATGTATAAATGAATTGTATAGACTGTAAAAAATATGATTATTACTTTGGGCTTTTGTTCTCTGCTCAATATTCAATATTCAGTATTTAGTATGTACACTTTCAGAATCTAGCATCTAGAATCAAGAATCCAGAATTGAGAATGCAAGTACAAGTTTGGCAATTGGCAGTTCAGTTAGTGAGTTTTGAAGTTGAAGTGAATATAACAATATCTGATATACCAAAGAAGAAGAAGAAGAAAAGAATACAAGAAGCCTGTTTTGTTTATGTTCCAAGTCTTTTTGACTTGTATTCAAATTTACATGTTTCATTCGAGTCCTCATTATTTCATCTCTCATCTCTCTCCATTTTCCATTTCCATTTTCCATACCAACAAGTTGAAAGATATGTCCATCATACTAACATTTGAATTTCTGTCTGTTAAATTTATTATCCAGCTACCTTACCATTTGCCAATTCCCATTCAACAGTACACCATGTATGTAGTAATGTAGTATGTACACATGTGTGTGTATGTACAATTATCACAAGGGAGCGATTTCACGATTACATGCATGTGAATTCTTCTCGTCTACAGTCTACACACAACAGTATACAGTATACAGATATTCTATAAAGTGCACAATAATATAAAGTTCACATGTGCTCATAGACTTTTGGGGTTTCATTTATTATTTCTCGTTATGTCTGCCTTTTTGATGCTCCTCGCCAAACTCCAAACTCCAAACGGCAGACGAATGTGCGTGTTGGGAAAGTGATGGTTGAATTTGTACTTGGTCCTCTTTGTAGTTTATGATTTGCTGTGAAGCCGTTTGACCATTTTATGATTTTCCAAGTCACAATTCCAGTCTACTTGTTTGCACACTGTTCACTCTGTACATTTGACTTGAATGAAGTATGAAAACACTTGAGGATTCAGAGCCAGAGCAAGAGCCAGATGCCTCTTGTTCCATTGTCTTGTACCACTTGCACATTTGAACATTTGAATGCTTGAATTTTTTCACACCTTGAAAAAGAAATATATTACCTTCTCTTATTCCCCATTTTATATTTTTTCCTTCACTCTTCATGTATGTTTATTGTGCATTTTATATGGTAATACTTTACTATTTAATATTCAGCTTACGATTAGTATATCCAGTATTCAGTATCTACAGTTGAATTCTTTCCTCCATTTCTGTTTCTATTTTCCTTTCTCTTTACACAGTACATGCAGTGTGCTTTTACCTCTTTTATTCCCTTTGAAGTTTGAATATGAAATGCTCATGTTTCCTAGATAAATGCCTTCCATGAATTGAAATTTCCATTTCAATTTCCCAGGTTCTCCGTTCTCCGTCCTTTTTTATTCAGTATTCAGGTGTGGATTTTAAACACAAAATGCAAAAGCCTGACATGCGCCTCACTTGCAGTGAATATTGATATTGACATTGACTACACAATATTAAAACTTTGATGCGTCTGAAGAAAACTGAACATGAAACATGAACATGAATTATGCAAAATTGCATAGGAGGTTATGCACATTTACATCGTAGAATTTAATTGTAAACAATTTTACGCATGTTTCTATTAAAGATTATATTTGTTGTTTTCTAATTACATTTTGGGATGTTTTTCATACGGGAAAAGACATGTTCATTAGCTTAAAAAAGTTTCACATGAAGTGTGATGATAATGATAATGATGGTAAAAATGGAAAAATATGAACGAGTAACGAATATAATGGAAATGGAAATGAGAAAAGGGGAAAATAATACAAAAATTTGTCAATGACAAAAAATAATAAAAAAGAAGAAACAATAATGATAATAATAATGATAGGGATGAGGATAAGAATAGGCGGGGGAAAACAATTTCTTCTCAGCTTACCAGTCCAAATCTCCGATCTGGAATCTCGGATGTCCAGATTGTAATCGTAATGGTAATCGTGTCCAAGTTCTACGGTCCAATTGAAATACCGAATACGGAATCCAAGTTTGGTTCCAAGTTTTCTCTTTCTCTTTATGAGAGTGCGAGTGAGAGTGATAGTGCGAGGAGGGAGAAAAAATGACCGGCGAATGAATTGTACTCGGGCAATGGGGTGAATCCAAAAGGCTCAAGCATCTAGATAGAAACAAGAAACAAGAAACGTATTACATGTAGAAAGTTGATACATAAGAATAATAGAAAGAAAGAGAAAAAAAATCAAATTATTGTTCAGCTATACCAACACCATCATTGGCAATGGCAATATCATACTCGAATGATCTTATGATAGTAGCAAATCTCAAAATAATGCCCAGTCTCGCAAGAGAAATCAGATGATGCGAACGAATAACGAATGAACGAATGAATGAACCAACCAACCAACCAACGGCTAGTCGTCTCATCTCATCTCGTATCATAACATATCACATTGTACAATGTACAATACTTTTTATTTTCAGCACACAGTATACTTATATGTATTTCCTTATTTTATCCTACACACATCCAAGTGACACATAAAGCACAGAGGGGGAGAACAAAAATATAGATGGAAAATCTGACTCGCTCTACAGATCCGGAGATCAACATCAATATCAGCATCAACATCCTCCATCCTCCATTCCTCCTCCAATACTTGTAAAATTACATGGACATATTTTTCTTCATGTATTTATAGTGGTGTAAAACTATATGTATAGCAAACTAAGTGCTCGATACTCGGAACTCAATCTATAAGACACATGTAGACAAATACATACACAATACACACACAAAAATAGTCAATGGACCCAACACCAAATCTCAAGTCTCAAGCTGTCCATCCAACGGACGGGCGATCGATATTTTCATATTGAATATAATATGAAATAGAACTAGAGCTAGAAGGCTTTATAACCGTCCAACCTGAGACTTGAGATTTGAGATTTGAGCTTAAATGAAATCCAAAGTACTTGAAGGTCTTCTTTCTTTCTTTTTCATCTTACAACCTACAACTAAACCCGGACCAGAGATTTGGATTAATTTCTGCCTAAATCTTAATCTAAAGCTCCATGAAGAATAAAAGAAGGAAGCTGTACTACACACTTTATTATTGTACACTGTGCAGTGTACGTCATCAGATTCTTTAAAGGTCTCATAATACTTATAATAAGATACAAGACACATGTGTATTTATATTAGATGGCTTCTTCCATTCATCTATTAAGATGAGATCAAAACCATTGGAAGCTAAGACATAATATACTCTTCAATCTTCAATGTACTACAAATGATAGATGGCTGTATCGTATAGCCAAGGACAAGAATCAAAAGCGCATAGCGGAAATTCGTGTGGAGTCTCACAAAAGAATAAGAATCATGATACGGCAAAAGCTTAGGGATAAAACGAACAAAAACCAAGTAAAATTAGTAATACAGATATGTTGCAGAACTGCAGAATGGAAAACATTCAAAAAAATCCCGAAAGTAGTTTTAAAACTGCATCTTTTCTTCAGCTACATTTACAGTGTAGTCAAGATAGAAACTATGAGCAGAGTGAAACATTTTGGTGTGGCTTTTTCAGGGTGAGTATAATATTATAGCTGCAACCTAAGCATGGTTGTTGAGAATACTTTGTTTTACACGTGTTTTTATGATGCGAAGCAGCATATTGAAATACTCATGTCTGTCCGTCTGTGCACTTTGAGTACGCTTCGCGTCGACCAAATTACCATATGTACTTACATGCATGTAAATGCAGAACTATTGAAATGTATGTGTTTACATATGTACATACATGTATTTATACGGTCGGTACTGAAA
>JABASP010000959.1:0-36997 GCA_019776565.1 Sminthurinus signatus | reverse complement strand
TCGGTTTAAGGGTTACATACGGACGTACGCACATTCCAGGTAAAACAATAGGGGGCTGCTGGGAGAGCCGCTCCCTAAAAAGTGGAGGAGAGTACAGTAGTTGGAATTGGAGTTGGTATCGATATCGGTTGGTTCATACATGGTAAAAATAATATCGATATCGACATCCACAGCTCCACACACTTGACATATTGTTCATATCCAGAAAAATTCAGTTGACTTTCATGTTTTCTACATGAGCATTGTTCAGTCTTCAGTCTTCAGTGTAGAGTGTACAGACTCCAGACTTGAGACAACAAACAGCAGGGCTCCGGTTTCTTTTTCGGCTGAAGCGTAGACGAGTATGAACTACATGCGACGATGATGAGGAGGATAAGACTTGAGTCGGAGGCAGTCAGTCAGTTTACGAGAGGTCGTAAATTTCCTCATGGAAATTTTTTGCCATCCTCCTTATTAAAGAATTCCTAAACAAACCCCTATTTATTAGAACGCCATCCGTACAAAATACACAAAACTATCAGCTATATTCCATACACAATATACTACACAAAAAACACCAGACATATCTACACCGAACAGCACAGGACAGGACACAGCTCAATTACACATCAAATTAAGTTCCCATCTGTTTGGAATCCAAAGAATGGATGAAAAAATAAAAAATACTCTGCTTTTATTTATATTCATAAACTATACTTAAAAAGATATTCAATTTCGTTGCAAAAAAATCATAAAAAAATAATAAAAGGTGCTCTAAATATTTTTCCTCTTGACTCTTTTTGATTTTGATGAACTTTAAAAATTTGCACTTGTTTTTTTCTTCAAAATTCCTACCCTTCAAAGTTGGAAGTTTTCCTGCAGGAGCTTGTTTTACTAGATAAAGAATTAAACTAGATAGCTTGATATTTTGATAATAATACTTCCTCATGATTTAATTTCATCACCATGAAACATGAAATGGAGAGACCTGATGAGGCGTTCACGTCTTTTGTCATCTTTGGGGTTTGGATTTTGGGATTGGATTGAATTGGAAGGAATTGAATTGAATTGGAGTGCTTAGAAGTTGGATGTTGGATGTTGGACGATGGTGTTTATGATGATGACGACGATGAGTAAAAGCTTTTTAAATATCATTCTGGATCAGTGTGTGTGGTTTGGTTTGGTTTGGTTTGGTCTAGTAGTTTTAGTGTGGTAGAATTGAAAGGAGAAACGGGAAAGGCGAGAAAAGGGAAAGCTCGTTGTCCGTTGTACAAGAAAATCTCGTTGAGTCAGCTCTGGTTCTGGTTTGGGTTAATGCTTCTCTTACATATGCAGAAAATAGATAGATATAGAGATACATGTGGATATTATATGGATATAATATGTGATGTGACTTTGAGAGAGCATTTGCCTTTTACTTGTACTCGTATTCTTACTTTTGGTTTTGGTGTTGGTGTTGGTTTGGTGTTGAAGAGAAAAGGGAAAAACTTGGGGAATTTCTGTGATACTGGTTTTGGTTCTGGTTCTGTTTATAAGTGTACATTATACATATTTGAGTCTTTTCTTCCTCTTCCTTTTCCTCGTTCTTCTTCTGAGTGTGTTCTGTTGTGCTGTTCTTTCTCTTTCCTCTCTCCTCTCTCCTCTTTTCTCTTTTCTCTTTTCTCTTTTCTCTTTTCTCTTTGCCAACTGACAACGTAATGTTTTAATCTCATCATGATAAATTCTGCCTTGGGTTAAAATAGCCTTATTTATCTTAGCCTGAGAGATCCCAATTAAATTAATCCAGCCATAAAGCTACCCCACAAGGCAAAAAAACCCTGAATGAAATGGTACGGGCGCATTAAATCTACCCAGGAGTTCTCAGCTCAGCTCAGCTCAGTTCAGTTAGGTTCAGTCCAGTACTTTTCAACATAGTTCAGTACAATTCAGTACAGATCAGCTTGTGCACAACTAAATACTACAGCTAAATACAACAGACACTGACGAAAACACAAACAGAGAAAGTTGGGAATTAAGCTGAGACATCTCTGCTTAATGCTCAATGCTCAATGCTCAATACGGAGTACGCAGTGTTCTGGATTTTCTCCGTGTACTTTCCATATCTTTTGTATGCACAATGTACAATTTACAATGTGCGATGTGCGATGTACAACCAGATAAAATTCTCCTCCACTTTCTGTTTTCCTCTACTCTTGGGTTTTGATCTCTATTTTGATTTTACACACATTTTCTCACCTTCTTTTGAGATTCTTATAATTTTGAAACTTTTTCCTCTCAAAAGTTTTTTATAGTCAACTTTCTTTTCAATTTTCAGGATTTTCGGTGGCATGAGAAGACTATAAAAGTAAATCTGAGAAAAAACAATAATGTCGACCGCATCCCTTATTTAAGCATTATAATTAAGGAAGAGATTAGGATTTCGATTAGGTTATTTCTCCCTTTCTTTTTAACTAGGCCCTAAATACACCACAGCCAATTATCCACCATCTATCATTAAATCTATCTAAAATCTACATCATTTACACTTTTTTATCAGCAGATATTATACTTTGGTAGAAAGAAATAGTAGAAAAAAATGTACGTACTTGAAGTATTGAAGTATGTATAATGTATAAAAGGTTCTAAAATCTAGTGATGATTCAGCTTTAAAGATTCCTTGGGCTGGAAGATAAAAACCGTTTCTACACTAACACTTATATTTTTTGTAGATACACAAAAACACTCACATTTCACATTCACGAGTACAGAAATACTTTTCAAACAGTTTATGAACTTGACCTCACCAATTTACAAATTATATTATGTGGTTCGTCACTTGGTTGGGTTTGAATTTATTTCATCTTTAATTAATACAATGCAAAGTCACACTTTACACATGGTAAGTAATTTTACTTTTTTTGCTCATCATTTGCTTGTTTAAGATTCAATTACTTGACGTTTAAACATCTACTTGACAGCTTTCACAAAAATACAAAATACACAAATCTCAAGTTTTTACACGGTATCATTGTCATTGTCACTGTCATTTTTATTGTAGGAACGGAACAATTAACAATTAACAAATGCATGTATACAAAACCATTCAGCTACTTTTGCTATTAAAGTGCCTTTTTATCTGAATTTATTTCATCAAAAAATAACAATACACAATAAACACTGCAAAAAGGTGTTCAAAGAACTTGGTTTCCGTTTTGGCATCCACTTTGGATAATATAAACTTTATAACTTATAACAATCACAAGATAAAAATCACAAATCACAAAACCCTTATTTTACGTTTTACGTTTGACTTGAATAACTAGTTTTTACTAGAACCACGAATAAAAACTGAAGCTTAATCTTTACTTAGATTTAGTGTGAATGACAAATCGTTTTGTGAACAACAAGAGAAAGAGTTTGTAAGAATGAAACACTGAGGAATCAACAATAAGATGCACATTCGTATTGTCGTTGTACATTGTCTTATATTTATTGTGTTGTTGAGACGAAGGGAGAAAAACTAGAAGAGTGAAAAGGGAAAAGGAGCGACGTGATTGAGATGAAGGATTTGTCTCGACAATTTTCGCACCGGCACTCATATAAATATGAGAATGGCAAAGTCAGAGAGGAAACAGACAGACAGACAGACACACGACGTTACAGAGAAGCGAGGGAGGAAAAGTGAACAGAAGAGAGAGAGAAATCCTCAACCAAGAACCAAGAGCCGGGTAGTCGTAGTCGTATTCGTATTTGTATTTGTATTCGGATACTCAGGCAAGTCAAGCCAGCGCATGGCTCTCATACTTCCAGCGTACAACGTGCAGCGTACAACCACTCGCAATACAAAATACACACAGTTCATATCTTACATACGGCGCTTCAAACTACCCTACACTTTTTATATTCCACATCATCATCATCATCATCATCATGATCCATGTGCTCCGACTCAACTCGAGTCAAGTCAACTGAATCAGACGACCAGAAGAAGTGAAATCCAGATCAACTTGACTTACTCTCTCTTTCTCTCTCTTTAACTTTCTTTCTTTCTTTCTTTCTTGGCTATTCTAATGTAATAAAGTTGAAAATATTCCTGGGTTTTCCTGGTGAATAGTCCAGTCTCCTTTCTTTTCTTTTTTACACAGATCATGAAAAAATTGAAACATACTCTATGCTTGAACATTGTACGATCAACAACCAAAATGACAATGACAAGGAAAAGCATGAAGCTGGTAATCCCGTGCTACTGGCAACTTGATTCTTTAGGATTGTGCGTGCCCGCGGATGATGATAATAACAGAATAACAGAATAACAGAACAACAGAGACGCGGATTTTCTCAGCTTCATAAAATCCAACTATCAAAAGTACCAAAAGTACCAAGTACACAGAGAAAAGGTCTCGGACAGTAAACAAGAGAATGAAGAAACATCCTCAATCCTCAAATCCTCAACTTGAAATCTTGAGTGAGTACAACACAACTCAAGAGTACAAAGAATGACAATAGCAATGTCATAATGTCATTGTCAGGGGCAATAGAAATGACAATGTTCCTGTGTGAATGCGGGTGCTTGTGACGAGACAGAAAGTGACATCCGCCCGTTGATGTATTGTCCTCTTCCAATTTTACGACAGACACGGACACGAACAGCAACAGCGACAAGAATATGGAGAATGGACAATGGACAAGTACACTTGAGTCTCGAGTCTCGAGTACAAGTACAAGAAAAAGTACAAGATTTTGAGGACTTGTTTAATTCATTCAAAGTATCGTGTATCGTGTATCATGTTCGTGTCACTACATTTTAGTTCCTCTTTCTTTCCTCTTTCTCAAGTAGAAAAGAAGGTACGGGAAAGTAAGGAAGAATCCAAATCAGAACCAAACCCAAAACTAGATGTAGACTTTTAGTCTTTTAGGGACAACCGTTTCCCGAAACCTAACAAATTTACTTTTATCTTTTTATTTTTATATCTCACGCCAACTTTTGAATCTTGGATAAGAAAATAATAACAATTGTGATTCAGTTTCAGTTTTACAGTAGAGCAGCATGAAATTTGATAGTTTCTTTTTCTTCCTTTATTTTTTGTTCAAAATTCAAAAGGTGGGAAAACTACAACAGACAACAGACAACAAACAAACCTTGTTAGCAAAAAAAAACAAACAAGGGATAACGAATAACGAAGGATATTTTACCATATTCTCCATTTTTGAGAGTTGAGAATTGAGACTTGAGAATTGAGCTGACTGCAAAGATCTGGTTTCTGGATTTTGGATTTTGGATTCTGGGTTCTTTAATTTGGCTTGACTGAAACTTGAACAAGTCCCATAAAGCATTTGGATTTTGCACTGGTTGCATGCTAATGAGATGCGTCTCGCCACAACCAGAAACTACACTCTACACTCTACAGTCTACAGTCTGCAGAGTACAACCCTCCAGACTCTAGAATCTAGACTCTTTCTCTTGCCTCTTCCACTTACTGGAAATATAATATTTCATGTGCGTACTATATTATATATTGTTCATGTCGTTCCCATGTGACTCAAAGACAGCGAGAGGGAGGGAAATAAAGAGCCTTGTTTTCTGTACCAATTTCAGCTACTGTAAATATTATTCCCTTTCTCATTATTCATTATTATTAAAATTTTGCTCATCCTCATTTTACTAGATTTTCCACTGTAGACTCTAGACACAGACGTTTCTGATTATTTGGAGACTAGACATGGCGGCTTTTGCACTATATTTATGGAACTGTTTTTCCCTGTAGATTGTTTTGTAGCTTATTGAGATTTGGGCAAGTTCAATCTAGTGCAAATATACAAATTTACAAATAATTCTCATACATTTTACTTATTTACTTAGAAAACATGACCACCTTTGAGATTCCAAAATTCGGAACGCACATCCACTAATATTTAGATTAGTTCGTCTGGATTCGGGATTCTAGATTCTAGATTCTAGATTCTACATTCTACATGTATGATTGTATTTTGTATGAATTTCTCAGCTTTTGTCATTTGTATTTTGTATGAAAAAGCTCGTAAATCATCAGCTGCTTTGTTCAGACACCTTCATTTGTAATATGTAATTTGTAAAGTTTGTCGTTGGAAAAAACTGTTGCAAAAAAATACAAATTCTTTCTCATTTTCCTTCACCAAAAAAGTCCCATGTGCTTTTTGCAACTTGGAAATGGGAAAATGGAAAAAGAGGGAATGAATAATCATACGTGTGAACATAACAAATAACAAATAGCAAATGTCACTAGAGGAAAAGCGGAATGGGATTTGACGCTAAATTTGTCTCATCAGTTTTTTATAAACTTTACACATACACATCTATTTTTTGCTGCCAAATTCAAATGAAAATGTCAGGAGTGAAATTGTGCAGAACTCCAGAATTCAGAATCTAGAATGCGCGGAGAAGTACTTTATTTCCTTTACTTTTGTTGATGTGTTTCTGTTTGTGTTTAATAGTTAATAGTTACAGCTGTCTCTTTGAGACAGTTGGCAGTGGTTTTTTCCCATTCCCATTCACATCTGAATTTGAATCTAAATACAAAATCCAAAATCTAAAGCCGAGTTTTAATCCGCGTGTAGAAAAGTGGAATTAGAAACAAAGAGTGGATAAAAAAGAGGTTGCTGTAATGAAGACAAAAGCATGAACATGAACAGGATACAGAATATTCCGATTCCGATTCGGATTCCACATAGTTATATTTGTATTTAGAGGGGAAAAAAGAGAAAAGCGAGGAATCTCAACGTCTTTTGTTGCGGAATTTTTTATTGTGTATTCTTTATTCTGTTCACATCCGCGTCTGAATCTGAATCTGTATCCAAATCCATAAGCTGATATTATATTCCATTTTCCATATTCCTTCTTGTGTAAAGTGTCTACATGTTTTGTTTTTTTTGTATGCATCTGGTCATTCATTAAAGATGTGGAACATCTGAAAAGACAATAAACTTAATGTTTTCCTTTGATTGCTTTCTTTTAGTACAAATGGAAGCTGGATGTTGTTTTCTCCAGTCTGGATGAAATACAAAACAAAACAAAACAAAAGTACAAGCTGTAACTGTAGCTGAAACTGGAACTGGAACTGTCGACTGTTGAAGGAGTACAAGTATAAGAAAAAGTCGGAGGCTGTTCTTAAGTGCTTATGGAACAAAACAGTCAGCTCCACTTCCGCATAACATGATACATAATGGGAGTAGCACAAACTTAACTCAGCTCAACTCAACTCAACTCACGCACAGAATGAAACTAATCTTTTTTTTGCCACATGTACATTGTACATCTACAAACTACAGCGCACATGATAACGATGGCAAGTATTTTCCTGTATCTTTGTCTGTGTTGAATTGTTCTAGGAAAAACCTACAACTTCCTCCTTCTTTTCTTCTGGTTTCCTTATCACGAGGAACATTTGTACAAAAAACTGAATACTTCCGCCTTTTTCTTTTCTTAATCATCCTTTTCTCCTTTTTTTTCTTTTATCTAATTTTCTCTCTTTTAATCACCACCAATTATCGTTTTGGTTTTTGGTGTAATTTGTAATTAACCGGGAAAACTCAAATGGAAAAGTAAAATCACAATGTTTTACTTTTGGAGATTTTTCATCCTATTTGGTAGAATTATTTAAAAAAGATATGAATAAAGAATAGTCAATAGCGTAGATATTTATTATTTATGCGATGCAACGGTGCAACGGTTGAGCCAACGAGAAAAAGAAAAGGAAACCGAAAATGAGAAAGAGAAAAGAGGTTGAAGGTTAAAATAAGACATGAATAATTAGTGTCTGACTGTTGACTGTGTGCATTTATTTATTTACTCATTGTACAAATGTGCATTCTTCTGCATGTGTAGATTTTGGATTGTGCGTGTATTCAGGAAATAGTTGGGTTACTTTCAAAGCTGTTTGCTGTTTGCTATTTAGAGTTTGGAACTTGGAGTTTGGAGTTTGGAGTTTGGACGAAGGCCAAGCGCAGTTCACTTGAAGTTGAATTCATTCGAGTTCCCATTGCAAATACCAAATACAAAATACAAAATACATGGACAGCCGACAGTGTAAAGAGTGAAGAGTAAAGAGTAAAGAGAGTCAAGTGCAAGAGGAAGAGAGAAGGGAGATGAGTGAAAGTAAATGCTCTTTATATACTCCAAACTGACCAAATGAAGCTCTGCCTGCCTCAGCCTGCCAGTTTGGCTGATTTCATTTTGTTGGCAGCCAAAAAACGAACAAAAAGAGAGAGATGAAGAACCGGATAAGAGAAAACTGTGAGAAAGGAAGAGGGAAAAAAGAGTGAGGAAGGAAATGCAACTAAAAAAGGAAGAGTAACAAACTTGGTGCAGCACGTGCATCTCCCGTCTCTGCACTCTGCACAACATACAACACGTCCGCATGCATTTCTCTTCACTTTCTCTTCCTCCAAGTTCAAAGTCAAAGCCGGAGTCCAAGTCAAAGTCAATTGAAGCGGGTGTTGGTGTTGGAATCGGAGAAAGTAGACGGACAGAAGAAAAAAAGAAAGAAAGTCTGGTGGATGGTGGATGGATGGAATTGAACAAGTTGAGAGTTTCAGTTAGTCAGAGTTGAGGCCTCTGAGGGAAGGGGAATTCATCAATACATCCCAAATCCAAACAGTAATGTGCTGGTGGCAACATAAGACAGAAGACAGAAAACAGAAAAAGAAACCAGACTGCAGTGTAAAAGTGCATTTCAGTTGCTGCATCCAACTGCTCTTCTTCTCTAACGATGGTCCATTTATGTATTACGTTGAGCATGTACAATGTACAATGTACAGAAAGGTTGTAACATGTAACATGGCGGATGTATAAATCATATCTACTTTTTCTCCATCTACAAACTACAAACTATTGGTACCGGTGGACGAGAGGTTCATAAGAACTGTTATTAAAGATGCATAACTGCAGGACTGCATCCTTTCAATCTTCCAATATTTTGCATTCTAGATTTTGCCCCGTGCACACAACTTTGTACAAGTAAAAGCAAAAGAAACTGTAGAATATAGGAGCTTTAATTCTTGAAGAAAAGAAGCCAACAACCAGGAAGAAACTCTTGGTAACCAGTAACAACTACCAGCTACTTATGAAATACATGCAGTAGGCAGTAGACTGTAGAAAATAGATAGTTGCCTTTTCCCTTATACTCACACATGTACAACAATGTGTACAGAATGCGTTTGTGTGTAAAGTTAGTTGCAACTGTGATGCAAGTGGAGGAATATGGTGAAGATGGAGACGAAAGACTCGGGAAGGAAGACGGAAGACTTTCAGTAGTAAACTCTAGGCTGTAGATTGTTCCAGACTCCACTAGTAGTTTTTGATTGTCAGCACATAACAATTCGAATCACGTTGTTGGTGGGAGGTAATAAGAGGAAGCAGGAGAAAGTGAAGAAGAAGAAGAAAAAGACGACGAGGACGGCGGCGGGGTGGAAGAAGGTACGTGGAAGATGCAATGCTTATGCGGTGCGATGGGATGCGATGTGATGTGAAGGAAGAAAGGATAACCCTTCAGACTTTCTTTCTTACAAGTATTTCTTTTCCTCTCCTACTTTCTCTCTTCTCTTCTTCTGCTTCTACTTGTATCTGTAGATGCATATAGACATACATGGTGCACGTAGGGATGGTGATATTCCATTGTGGAGACGATATTATCCATGGAAATAGTTGTTGGTGGGTCTCATCCCATCTCTCATCTTCTTCCATCTCCTTCCATCCAACAAAGGACGAGAGAGGACTAGTAAATTTCCTCCGTCTTCTTATTCTTCTTTTTCTTAGTCCTCTATTTTCTTGTGTGTATTCTTCTTCCTCTTCCTCGTCTTTTTTCTTTTCCTTTTCCGTTTGCATCCTTCCTTTCCGTCCCCGTCTTCCGCTTACATCTTACATGGAGATTCCAAGACAGAGAAGTACACAAGACAGAATATAGAATACAGAATACAGAAGAAGGATGAAGGATATCGATCACGCATATATTTATTTATTTGTCTGTATTCTATCTGTATTGCTCCGGAGATTTTTTTCCCTTCCTCCGTCACCACTGTTTGAATTTGAACTTTTTTTACCTTTTTTTTACTACATTTGTAGCAAGAATGTATTATTTTCATTGTATCAGGGAATCCTCTTTAACAATTAAAAATAATAATAAATATTGCACATGATTATACTAGTTGACAACTGACAACTGACAACTTTTGTGTTTTCTGTTTTTAGCTTTATTTCTCTGTAGTGGCTTTGGCTTTGGCTTTGGAATAGGACTTTTGAGCTTTGAGCTTTGAGCACTGAGCATTGAGGATTTGGCTCGTGTCATAAATACGGATGTAATTAAGCGACGTGTCATTTGTAGAATTTTCCACCGTTATTACTCTCATACTTGTTGGAAAGTGAGGGAGCAATGTGGTTTGGTTTGGTCTGGTTTTGGGTTGGGGTTTCGATTGGTTGGGATTGGATAGGGAAAGGTTGATTAGTTTCATATCTCTGAGAAGAGAGAGGCTGAACACTGAACACTGAACATTGAGCATTAAACATTGAAGACTGAACATGGACAAATCTCCAGTGAACACTTTGTATCAATCCATTCCATCAGAAAATGACCAGTGGCGATGGCACTATTTTGTACATGTGCTCACTGCTCAATGCTCTTCTACTGGAAAATAGAAAGCAGAACAGGAACCAGGAACCAGAAGCCAGGAACCAGAAACAGGGGACGCACAATAACAAATAAATATACCTAAACATTATCAGTTTCATCTGCACTAAATACTAAGTACTAAATGTTCAATATATTGTGTATTGTGTATACACATAAAAGAACAGACCTGTTTCTGTTTTCATCTGTGTTTGCTGTTTGTTGTCTGCTTCTGCTGTTTTGTGGAGGGCAGATAGCAAATATCAAGTAGGTATGAAAAATGTATAGAATCATTTATTTATCTCCCTACTCAAGTGAGAAACACGGAGAAGGCGGAGATGAGAAGAGCTACATTTCTATTGAGAGTTGAGAGTTGAGAGTCAGTCTCAAGTTGGAACGTTTTGCCACTACGGATTGAGATTTGAGATTTGATATTTAGTATTTAGTATTTGACATAGTGCAGCCTCAACTCTTAGTCTTCAATGCTCTCGAGTCTCGAGTTGAGTGTTCCGACTCATGTTTTTCCCACTTCTTTTCTATGCCCCTACATTTGAGCATTGAGAATACTTGGGAAGAATACTTTTTGGATGAGAAGAAATGGAAAAATGTTGAATGTTGAATGTTGAGGGTAGGAGAGAGCAGAGTTGAAGTAGCGTAAACGGTAATCTTTAGAAGCACATAATAGAGCTACTCGACCCATCTCACTTTGTAATGACGTTAATAGCCAAACGCCATTCCCATCACCATCACCATCGCCTGTTTGCTGCCTTTCTGGCACATTATTGTCATCAAGAGATATTATCTAAAGAACCACAGCTTCCCTTTTGCAGCTTCATTCTTCTGTTCTCAAAACTGAATGCAAGATTGGCAGTGCATTTCAAGCTACATCTTCACAGAAGAAAAGATGTATCTTTAGTATAAAAATATTATTCATTATCCATATGTACACTTATTTTTGAGATCTCTTGAGCTTTACATCACAAATTAGAATGGTACAACATAACAAAACTCCTTTGTAAAAGAAACTGCAACTGTTGACTGTTGACTGTTGACTGTTTGGTATTTACTATTTACATGCTGAATTCCAATGCCAATGCCAATGCGGATTCCGATTCCGATTCCGAAACAAAGTCAACTATTTACAGACAAAACTTTGCACTTTTCCTTTCATCATTGTCTTTCTTGTCTGTATTTTTTATATAAAGAAAAGAAAAGAATCTTTTCGAGTATAAAGATCAAAGAGACGGTTGACGGTTGACGGTTGTTTGCACTGCAATAATTGCACAAACATATAAGTTTAATGGGAGTGTAATAGATTCAGTACTAGAACTAGAATTAGAGCCAAAGTTAGAGCCAGTGTCATTGCAAGGAGAAAAAGAAGGAAAAGTGCGTAGAGGAGCGTGTACTAAAGAATGTGATTTTTACAGCCAAATAGTGTTTGGCTTTGAAGCATACTAATGGCCATTTCTTCCATTCACTCCCTCTCTTTCTCTCCTCATAATTACATTGATGATATTGGCCACATGCCAGTATCAGACTCTAGATTCTACATGCTAGATTCTACATTCTAGACTCTAGACTCTAGACTCAAGACTCAAGTTGAAGCTCATGCAGTGAAAATGTACTCATCGTCACACTAAGACACACACTGAAAACACTCACAGACCAGACCAGACCAGAAACTAGCATCATGTGCACTTGCACTACAATTCCCGAAAAAAAAACTATCCTGTGCTATCTAATCTAATTAACGGTCTCTTCCAGTGTTCCAGTGTGATCCCTGTGCCGAGTCGTGCCGTGCTCTATTTTCTATGTACTCTGTACTCTATGCTAGATGCATCTTTGAACCAGGAAAGAGCAACGCACAACGCACACATTTGGAACATATATGAAGCAAGATATTGAACAGTGAAACTGAGCTGAACTTGAACGTGGAACGTTCATGTTGATGTTGAATGTTGAATGTGGATGAAGATTCAGGATCTAGATCACGATCAATGCACTTTATTCATAGTAATGAACAAGGGGTTTCTCTCTGCCTTTTTCAGTCTCACATTTAGAATCAAAAGAAGAGGCAGAATCACAGCACCGAGTTCTTTCAGTTGAAACGAAGAGGAAGAACGTCAAGCTCTCACAACCACCAAAAACATGTTCCATCTTCCATGTTTCATGTTCACACAAATATTACAGGGAAAAACTTGAAAAAAATACCCTTCATCACACAAAATACAACATGCACATTGCACATTGACTTGAATTGTACATTTTGTTCATTGAATGCAATTCAAGATTCAAGATTCAAGATCCGGGATGTGGAGACTGACAAAAATGCATCATAAATAATTACTCTAGGACACGCTCTATCAATGGTATTTTGGTATTTGGTATTTTAGTTATTCGATTCAAGAAATAGTTTTTTAGCATTAGTATTTTAACATTGCAACTTTACAATTTACAGTTTACATTATAATGTTTCGTTTCTATTTTGTATTTTCAATGAATGTGAATGGAGCCGCAATGCACATTTTACACTGTACACTGTGCACTGTACACGACCACGTGCATCTGCTATATTTAATAATAAATGTAAGAGTTATCAAGCCTTTTAGTCACATAAATTTGGAAAAAAAGAATTCCTTTAAAAACCTTGGATTTTAAAACTCTAGTTCTTTTTTCTGGTTTTGGGTTGTGATTCCTTTTAAAAATAGATGTGAAGCCACAATAATCGAAAATCAGTAAGAGTTACATAATATGTATATTATATAATCTTATAAACATAAAATGCATCAAACAAGAACGAATGAGTAAATGGTTAATGGTGAATGAGTTTCAATTTTCCATGCTCATTAGAATTGTAAATTGTAAACATTGTATGAAGAACTCAGAGAAAACTAGAAACTAGAATTTAGATACTTGAAATCTAAAATTTAAATATTATTATACAAGATGATAAAAGGAGGTTTTCTTTTAAAATCTCGCCGCCGCCGTCAATAGTCAATACACAATTCAATTTTGAATAGATACATTCAATTTTTCCTCTTGTGCATTGGATTTGGATTTGGATTGGTTTAAAAGAATTAAAATAATAAATCTCCTTATCTTTTCACACACATGTCTACAATTTACAGCTTCAAGTTTCAAGTTTACAAATAAGACCAAAGTAAATCCTTGCGTAAGACTTGTGTTCTTTTTCTTCGTCTCCATCTTGATTCTCAACTCTTGATTCTTGATTCTTGATCCGTACTGACAATTGACAATTGACAATGACAATGACAAACCCTCGACTTGGACAAATCGGCAATCGACAATTCACAACTGTGCTCCAGTACCGAATACAACTACAAATCTGCGTCTACACTCTTCTCTTTACGGATACAGAATACAGGCTTTTACATTTTACATAGCTATACACTTTTTTCCTCCCTCTACAATCTGCATCCCTGTATCACAGAGTGAGGGAGAGTGTGCTACATATCTGTACATTGTACATATTACAGATGGGACACTGAGGAAAGAAATGACTCCATTTCCCTTTGGTAAATTAATAGTTGTGGCTCATGTTGAGATGAAAATGAGATGAAAGGGGTAAAAAAAGTAGAGAGGACTGAAAGAAGAAAAAACCAAAACCAAAGGACAGCAAAGTAAAGGAAATGGGAACGGTAGGTATAGAATACAGATACAGATACAAATATCTACAAATACCCTGGGTTTTTCACATCTCTTTTTCTCCTTCAAATTGCACTGCAGTTTAGTGCAACAGAATCGGCTTGCATTTGGATTTTGGAGTTTGGTTGGACTGGAACCAAAGTGGAGATACAGATACAGATACAGATAAATGTGGAAGAACAAGAAGGGACGTGGGAGCTTTGAGCTTTGAGTTTTCAGCTTAAGCTTTTTCATGTAATATTTACCATGTACATCTTTGCTGCTCACTCTCGCCGCCGCTTCTCTCCTTCTTGTTCTGTTTTGATTCCATGGGGAATTTTGTGTGTGTAAGCCGCTTGTGTGTGGTTTGTCTTTCGTCTTTTCCCTTTTCCAGAGCGTTCTGGTTCTAGTTCTGACTCCCAACTCCCAATCCAGCAATGTAAATCCAGATCCAACTCCAAATCCAAATCCAAGCGTATGTGTTCATTGTGCATCCTCGATCCTCAATACTCAGCACTCGACACTCGACAGTCTAGGCTTTTCTCACTCTCTCGACACTTTTGACTTTGACTTTGAGTTTGACTTGAATCAGTCGAGTGGAGAGTTTGGTTTGGTTTTCTAATACTCTGTATTGCTATTAGCTCTAAATCAGTCTATCTGCATGTGCAATGTGCACACTGCACACTGTACACTGTAAGATGCACTCATCCTCATCCACAATCTACAATCTATAATGGGCTGTGGACATAGTCACCGCAAACTCATTAATGATGTGCATAAGGGAAGCTGGAGCTGGAACAGAATATAGAATATACATTTTTTATCATTACTTTTACTATCTATGTATTTAATGTTGTGCATTGTGTATGCGTAATAAGTAATAAGTCAAAAGTTTCAGCACTTGATCCCCTTAATTTTTTAACATTCGCTTGATTCTTGAATCAGTAATCTTGAAACTTGAATGTTGAATCAAATGAGTCAAAAAAAGACACTTTCATGATGACACTTAAACCTTACGCACCATTTCTCTTATCTCTCATCCATCTACTTTTTTTACTTTTTACTACAAAAAATAATAGTATGTGTGATATGCATATAAAAAAGTGTATAGAGTGCAGATATGATGTACTGTGCATTGTAAATCATACACTGTATGTTTTACTTCTTACTCATCCTGCTCCTTGATTTTATAGCTAGTTTCATTCCTTATTCTGTGTGGATGATACAGAGGATACAGAGTTTCCAGATGTGAAAGGATTTCAAAGTGTGAAAACTCTTCCTTTCTTTATGATGCTGGGTGTTAAAATGTTAAAAGTGTTAGGGCATCAAGTCAATACAACTTAAAACTTAAACGGTTTTAGTATCATGACGTTTTCTTCTTACTGTTTACTGTGTTGATTGCACTCTACAGTCTACAGTCTACAGCTATACGCCATCATGCTCTGTGCACAACTTCAGTGTTATTGAGGTTGACTGTTGACAGTTGCAACTTGCAACATCTGATACATCATCCCGTATCAGTATGAAGTATCAAGTATGAAGAATTGAACAACTGGGAAATATAAAACATGCGTTTGAAAAACAACTCTGTATTATTTATCTAACAACATGAACTTTACACTTGATCCTTGATCCTTGATTCTTGATTCTTGATTCTTAATCTATGCGATTTATGCAGTAAATACGGTTACATGCAGAGTAAAAAAATGGTTGGGAAAATACAAATAATGAATTTTATTTCACTATTCACTACTGAAACTTGAATAGGATACAAACAAAAGGTATGTTGGAAATACAATCAAGAGTTTTAATTTTAAAACAGATATTCCTTGAAATTTAAGCTTATATAAACTATCACTGGTTCACCCTTTACCCTCAATAGTGTATTTCCACCATTAATCTAATATCTAATCCAGTAATCAGATACATGGTACTGTCAGCAGGAAAAAAGAATCAAATACAATACCATGAATATTGAAGATTGAGGATGAAAAGAAAAAGTTGGTTGTAGTTCTTAATAACGATGATAAAAGAGTCTTAAAAAGTAGTCAACAGTTTGTTTGGAAAGTCAAATCAAAGTCAAATTCAAAGCTGGGATTTCGTCTAGGGCTCCTTTGATTGTTTTAAAGCAAATTAATTAATAGGAAAATGAATCAAGAAATGAAACGTCTCCACATTGAAATTGAGTTGGTGCGATGGGGTGAATAGGGAATAGTGAATCGTGAATAGAGGAAAGTGGAAAGTGGTTGATGGTAACAATCCAAGGTGTATCCAATCTCCAGTACACTTTTCATATTGTACATATAATAATGATACATCATTTATATTTTATATCATGAATGCTTCAAGTCTGTTTGCAAGGATTGAGAACCGAGTTTTTGCATAGCCATATCCAAACCAGTCCAATACACAGGAGGGGAAGAAAATGGGAACCAGAAGAAGAAGAAGAAAAACCTCTTTGGCTCTTTGGCTCTTCCGCATTCAACATTCAATGGAATGTTGAATATGGTAGGAGAATTTTAAACGAAATTATGGAAATGAAACGCTTCAAAACTGACGATGCGATGGAGAGAGAGGAAGAGAGAGAGAGAAAGATGGAGTGAGAAAAGGAGGGGAGGTGGTGAAATGAAATGGTGAAAGAAAGCAACTGAAACTCTTAAACACCACCAACCAACTTAAACCACCACGATACAATTTACAATATTCATGTACAGTGTACAATGTGCATACTTCTGAAAGACAGAAAAGGCGGAAGGGTGGATTTTATTCCACTTCCCTCTTTGGAAGTTTGCCTTACTTCATTTTCCTGTTTTACATACAAAATACAAACCATCTAAAATGCAGAGCTACATAATACACAATACACAATATAACCCTTCAGCCTTGTGTAAAATACAAAATACAGACTTTGTATCCATACAATTTCCTACATCATCATCACCATCATCAATGAAGAAAGTATTTAGATATCGCACACACTTTTAAGGGTTCCATATTCCATATTTCAGCAACATGGAACCAACTTTACGGTCCTCTTTCTACTCTTTGATTCCTGACTCCGGATCCAGCTTTTTATGCTCTATTAAGTGCTCCCTTTTCTTTTACTAGTTTCTTCTAACGTCCAGCTTCTAATCTAAACATTAAAGTCAAGTTTTAAGATTTAGAAAAGGATTTCTATCTGTAGTTTACATTGAGCCACAATCTAGAATCTAGAGCTTGGCGAATAGTTACTAATCTCTAATCTAGTACAAACTGTAAACTGTCAGGTGTAAAATGACTAATGAACAAAATTAATGACGGAGCAAACATACAAAAGTTCCTCTGTCCTCCGTCTTTCATCTTACCTTTATTTTGTGAATGTAAAATTGAGAGTGAGAACTGAGTATTGAGAAACCTTGCTAAAAACCCACAAATATTCACAAAAATTTTTGCCTTTAACATTTAACATTAAAATTTAACTCAACATTTAATTTAAAATTTAGGTTTCGAGTTTTTATAAACTCTTGTTTTTGTACATCTTCTTTGAAGTTTCAAGATTTTTAAATATTAGTAAACCTATGAAAAAATAAGAGGAGTCTGCAAAAACCTGACAACCTGCCCCGACTCTGTGATCTTCCGAGTTGCTTATTATGAATAATGAATAATGAAAAACTGTAACAGTGTTCACTGAGTATAAAGTCATCAAACTGATTTGGTGTAATGTATTCAAAAGGAAGGGGTTTTCTCTTTTCCCTCATGCTCCTTCACGTGTATCTTTATTCTAAAAAGTACAGAGTACAGAGTGGTACAGAGTGTGTGTGAAACAGATGATGGAGATGAAATAATAAAGGAGCTGAAGGTTGCAGGAGGAAAGAAACGAGCATCTAGTATAGAGTATAGAGTATAGAGACTGAGGGTGGCCAAACTCGGAATGGAATGGAACGGGATGGATTAGGATTGAAATTCGGATTTAGGGTTGAGGAAATGAAAGGCTGAGTGGGTGAAAAGAGTGAGAATGTGAGAATGTGAGTGAATGAGTGAATGAGTGGAGGAGGGCTTGATTCAGTGGTGAGCTTGGAAATCGTCACTTAGCCATATCGCATTATTACAGTGTATTACAGATTACAGTAATTGGATTCAGATTTTGATGATCGCTCACACGAGCTACTCCATTCTAGATACTAGATACTAGATACCCTTGCACTTTCCATTCTACACTTTCTTTTTTCTATACTTTTACAGAGAACAAGTAAAGAGAAGGAGGAAAATAAAAGAATATGGGAGAAAATACAATACATGGTATAAAATTTTAGCGGGGAGTATAAGTGAGATTGAGATTGAGACTTTACTGCAAAGGAGCGAGAATGAGAAAGAGAAAGAGAAAGAAAGGGTTGAGAAAAAATGTGTTGGATAAAAGAAAACTAGAGGAGGGAATGAGCCGAGTTAAAGGAGGAGAAGGAGTACAGTGATAATTTTCATGACATCTTTTCAAGTCCAAAAGTCAAATCTCAAGTCAAAGGGGATTTCTCTCCTTTATTCTTTATGTAAGACTCTACATTTGAGACTCCTTATGTAAGACAAGAATCTTGTCAAAATACATGAATGTACATTGTACATTGTACAGGGTGTAGATATGGTTGATGGTTCATCTTTATAAAAAATGGGCTGATGAATATGTTCATCATCATCCTCATCCAACTCAGTCCTCACTCCTCACTCCTCATTCTTCATATCAAGTTCAAGTTGAAGCTCAAGTTGAAGTTTTTTACCCCTTCCATCAAACATCAAACCTCACACAATTCAACTTGTTGGGGCACACACATGCACAATCTACAATGTACATTGTACATGTGTGCATATAAAAAATAAAAAGGCACTAAAATCCTCAGCTCATTCAGTACATAATAATAATGGTAGCAGTAGTCATTGTCATTCTAGTTCTCGTTCTCATTCTCGTTCTTGTGCATTGTATCTTGTAAAACGTAGGGAGATGAATGAGCCGTGCATATTGAAGTCATTCCATTCTCCACTCCATGTCCATGTCTTTTTTCCCTTCCTCTCTTGTCTCCATTTTGACTCTGTCATTCTTTCTCCTTTTCTCCTTGTCTTATCCTCACTATTTTTTCTCCTCTCTCTCTCTCTCTCTCTTTCTTTCTGTTTCTATCTCGTCAGTCACTTTCTGCCATCATGTACGATGTACGTTGTACACAAGACACGTACAAAAATACATACTTTCTCTTCCCAAAATATATTTGGTAACACTTGAGTAAACACCCTTTGCACGGTGCACGGTGCACGGTGCACAACCAACCCAAGTCGTACTCGTACTCGTACTCCTCCGTCTTCAACTCTGTCCTTTCTCTCCCTTTCTCGTCCTCTTTCCTCTGCATGTCTCTCTCATTCTCAGCTCCTACAATTCACAACTCACAAATGCTCCATCCTCTTCACTCTTCATGACAGTCCTCATGGACGATGAGGACGACCAAGAAAACGACAAACAGTACGGATATACGGATATAGCTACAGCTGCAACATACAACGGACACTGTGTTACTTTTCTCCGTCTTGCACTTTTTTCTATGTGCTCTGCACACTGCTCACTGCATGCACTAGTAAAATGAAGGAGGAGAGAAAATACCAAAATACCAATACACAATACACAATACACACTATTTGTATTCCTGTTCGTCCTCGTCTTTGTATTATGTATTATCATCAGTATCCGTATTATTATAAGACTCAAGATGAGAGGGAGTGAACAGTGAACAGTGAACAGCAGAAGAGATGGTTGGGTTTTTCTGAGGGGAGAATCAACTGGATTTGGGAACCCAAAGTACGACATGGAATAGAAAAATCCTCAATCCTCAGTCCTCAATCTAGTACACAGTGTTCATCACTGTTCCCACAAAAATTGGCTTGAAAACATCCAAACTGTAATACACTTGGTGTATTTTGCTTGGGCTTTGGCTTTGGAGTTGGTGTTATGAAAAAGAAAGAGGGAGAAAACACACAGGCAGAGACACAGATGACACACACATACACATATATAAACAGAGGACCCCATCGGCATCCGCATTGGCATTGGCATTCTGCATCTGGAACAGCGTTGACTTTAATACGATTATAAAGTTTGTTCTTGATTGCAGCTTGCATCTGACAATCAAGTCAAGTCGATATAAGTAATAAAACATGGGGTGGTAATAAAACCTGAATCATGATCACCATCTCGATCATGGTCATGATCAGCTTCAGCATCAGCATCATGACTCCATCCCCAAACAGAAAAAAAAATAAAAGGACAATCATCCAGATCATACCCACAAATTATCAACAGTCGAGAAGAGAAGAGTCAAAATACTCTGTGCTTAATTGTCGACAAAATAAATATTAACAACGGGCTTTGACTCTAAGTTGTAGCATTTTCTAGCAATTTTCAAATTAATTCAATTCCTTCCCACACCAAAGATAACATTTGATACTAGATACTAAATACTAAAGACATGAACATGATTCATAATTCATAAAATTAATTAATTGGTGAGATGAATCGAGAATCAAAAACAGTTAAGTAAAGAGATCAAATTGTTTATTTGATAAAAATATTGATATTAAATACAAAATAGTCCAAAAAATAATAAATAATAAATAAATAATAAAAGATAATCAAGACAACTAGCAAATAAATTCGAATAAATTGAGAATTGAGTGTTGAGAGTTGAGAGCATTTATAATTTATAACTATTTTAATAAGATATGGCAAAATAACAAAAACAAAATACTATAGAAAGATTCCACTTCTCCGTTCTCCGTTTTTAGTTTTTAGTGTAATAAAGATTTCACAAAGTCCCCAACAAAAGGTAGAGTTTCCAAAACACTGGAAATTTCTAGAATAAAATTGATGACAAATTCCGAGTCCAAGAAAAATCCAAAGAAATTCAAGCTCCCATTTTTACTCCTCCTCCTCCAGGTTTTTCGGGCCACTTCTCCATTACAGAAATCTGGTCCAGTGCAAAAACACTCTCGACTACTTGATATTTCTCCACCTGGACGGTATTCTTTACATTCTTCTATAACTCTCTTCTCATTATTATTATTATTATTATTGGGATCACTCAATTCTGAATCCGACTTTAAACTATCGAGTTTCGGTTTGGAATTGAGACAGGATCTTCGAATGTACTTTGGACCTTTTGAATTAGTGTTTGAGTTGAGATGGTCAAAACGCCAGTAGCAAACTGGATTGGTTCCATTACACTCCGCCACCTTCAAAATCCCCTCTTCATCTTCCTCTTCATTCAAGTTTTCACTCAGCTTGCTTTGAGAGGGATACATACAGTTTAAGAATGCCTTTTCCTTTCCAATCTCACGCAGCTTTTGATCATCCACGTAACAGTCATAACAATGTAAACCTTAAAATATGAATGAGTTTTAAATTCAAATCATAATAATTACTCTTAGTTACAAATACAATTTTAATTGCTCCAAAATACTTATACAATTTAATATTTTTTACTAATTACTAATTACCTTCACACACAGTTGCAATTCCGAAAAATATCAACAGGATGAAAAGCCCAGGCTTTTCCAGGCAAAACCAACTGCACATTTTGTAAATTTTACAACTCAATTTGAATATAAAATTGTTCCTTCATGACCAAATCTAATTAAAATTGAAGTGTATGACTTTTGTATCCTAAACCGTACAAAGCAAAAAGTAAAGTGGAAATACTTGAGTATTCAGTGTCATACGGCGATGTCTCACACCTTAAACTTTGAACTTTGAAGTTTGAAGACAAAACACTATTGTGTATTGTGTATTGTGAAATTATTGTAAACTGTAAACAAACAACAATGACAATGAAAATTTGTGCTAAAACAAAAGTGTGACATTTTAGTATCTTGTACCTATAGAAATAAAAAATTGTTGTATAATACTCTTTATATTATTTTCTCACATAATCATTTTGAATTTTGATAATAATTAGGCTAACTAAAAATTGAGAAATACTCCAAAAATTCACAACTCGTTAGTATATTATTATATTACTGTTTCACGCCTCTTTTAAGAGAAAAGGCGGGAGTTGTGATAGAATAGATAGATATATTGTGTTTTATACTATTTCATGTGAGCATCGAGGATTGAGGATTGAGCATGACTTGTGAAATTGATATCAATCCCATCAGTGTAATAGGACAAACAGGAGTCCTGTTAAATTTTCCCCACTTTATTGAGACAGATAAATCATTTTCGAGGTAATTACTGTCGACACAAGTGAAAACCTTGAGCGGGTGTCTAAAAGACTGAGTAAAGCAGAGGAAGGAAAAAAGAGAGAAGAAAAAACTTTTGCTTTTCAACTTGTACACCGTACACTGTACAATCTTATATCTTGTGTCATAGTTGATAATAACTGTAATGCTCTTATTCCCTCTGCCGCTGCTCGGCTGCTCCCTTCTCTTACAGCTTTTCTTCCTCTCTTTATTCTTTATCTTTTACTAGATCCCTTTTCTATTATAGAGGTGTGTGCAGTGTGCATTGTACATTGTGGATGTATTTCTTTCTGTTGTGTACATAATCTTTTTTCATACGATACTTGACAAGTATTACGTATCATGTACAATGTACAAGGTACATATATCGATAAATAGAGTAACTGCAACTGTAGCTCTAGCTGTGTCTTTGACTCAAAGGTAGCTCCGCTGCTAATACAGCTATTTAGTAGCCTCGGCGCACGAGAAGGAAACTCTACACTGTACACTGTACACTGTAAACATTATACATATCCACATTGTAGATTGTAGACGACAAGCAGTCTGGAAACTAGAAAGTAAAATCTAGAAACCTTGGGGTTTTTCTTCTATTATTTTCAGCCTTGTACGTTGTACATTGTACATTGTACATTGAACGCGATATCGGCATGGTCATGGTTGCGGGTTATTGTCCTGCAGCTACAAGCTACATAAATGTGTATGGTGTATGGCTTAGCATTTCCAGAAAAGAAGAAGAAAACGAAAAAGAAGAAGGAGAAATCAGTAGGAGGTTTATGAAGACTCATAGTTTCATGATCATGGTTTCAGAGTATAAAATTTATTCCATCCAATATGGGATTTTATTTTATGTCCAACTCTAGTTCCAGCTCTAACTCAAACTCCATTCCATCAGCATCAGCATCAGCATCAGAATCAGCTTTTTGCCTTTTTATGAGTCCATGTCACTCCATGTTCCGAGTCGATTCAACTCGACTTCCACTTTCTTTTCTTTTTCTTTTTCTTTTTCATTCCTTTTCCCCTGTTTTTGTTCTGTCTATATTTCTCTATTTATTTCTCGTTCTGCTTTGACGTTCTATCGTCTATCGTTCTATTCCATTCTATTCTATTCTACAGCTACAATTTCCGTCAAACTGAGTCAGAAGCCGATTCTCAGTGGTTTTGAGTTGAAAAATATCCAGTTATGTGTACACAGTGTGCAGAGTGCAGAGTATAAAATATAGAATAAAGAATGGAGAAATAAAGAAATGTAATATCTTTTTACGGGGGATGAAGAGCAATATCTGGGATACAGGATTCAGGATTCAGGATGTTAAAGTGGATGTGGATTTGGATTTGGACGTAGAAAGCAACGGCTACTACTACTTACTATTTACTACTACTATTTTATACTTTTTCAAGATTTAAGGTACAATATGAAATATCTGTATTCTGTATTCCGTATCACAATCATGCGGCGGATGGCGGATTATTATGAAAAAGGTTCCTTTTTCTTTTTCTTCAATCTTTTTTGTTATATCATAATAACAGATACAGATAGCGATGCAAGTATAATGTCATTTTGACCACAAAGCGCAAAGTTATTATTTTTCTTTAATGAAAGATGAAAGAACCGCGTAGAATTTTCAGCCGGACTTTTGAAATGACAGACAACACGACTTTGAAATTTGAAAAACTATTAACTACCAATAATCAATAATCAACCATTAATAATATAATCTTCTTGGGTTTTGTTTAATTTTTTAAATATAAAAATTACCAAATAGTTTGGTATTGCCTGTGTTCGTAGGCCCGGGATTCGTAGGTCCATGCACTCGTAGGCCCCGAGTTCGTAGGCCCCGGATTAGTAGGTGATGTGAACCGGTAGGCAACACGCATTTGTAGACAGCATGAATTAGTAGGCACACGCACTTGTAGGCATTTTTGAGCTTTTGCGGACTACCAGTCCTTGCCAATACTCAATGTCCGTTTTATGGTGGGTCGCCAAAAAGCTTGGTGCTTATGTAGGAGTGACTTTATATAAAGTTAGGTTAGGTTATAAAATACTCCAAGGTTTCGGCCGGACGCAAAGCCTTACGAAAGCGTCAAATTGGTTATTGTCCAAAATTTGATACCAGTTGTCAGAAGACCACCATCAAACTTTCCAAGGCAAAACACACCATTCTTCAGAAAGGCATTTTTTTTCTTTGAATTGACTGATTTACATGAATAAAATTTGCCTACTGATTAAGGTACCTACAGATTCATGGTGCCTACGAATACGGGGTTTTTTGCCTACAGACACAAATGCCTACGAACTCGGGGCCTACGAGTGCATGGACCTACGAATCCCGGGCCTACGAACACATGCACATTCAATAGTTTTACTATAACAAGGAAAATTAATCTTCATCATGATCTCGAATCTCGAATTTTGACTATATTTTTACGGTAGTAAAAGAAAGTTGAAGGCTGGAGAAGAAATTGAATCAGCTATTCTGCTGACACTAAATATCAAATTCCAAATGGAAAATAAAAAGTATTTTATTGGATTGGGTTGGATTGGTGACTAATCGGAAGACGTTGATCGTTTGAAGTGAGAAATACATTTAATTTTTTTCAAGAAAATGCAGCTCGCGTGTTTATTAAATTGGAAATTGGAAATGGAGATGACGGACAGTAAATTGATGCACAGAGAATTTATATTCAAGAATGCGTTGGGAAATGCATGAAAAAATAAAAAAGTGGAATTGAACTTGAACTTCACGTCCTCGCTGTTGTCACTCGTATGTATAGCCAATGAAAATGGGTGAAAGGGAAAGTAAAAGTATAGGCAAAAGTGAAAGTAAGAAAACTTCAGAGGAAGCGTAGAACGCACTATGAACACCAAACACCAAACACGAAACTGAGGAAACGCATATTTCTGAAGCCGGTTGCCGGTGCTAGTGGCATTTTTTGGGAAATGGGAAATGACAATCAAGACACGTACAACGGACAAAAGTGTGAGAAAAGTCGGCATCTTGTTCCTTGCATCTTGCATCCTCCTGCATAAAATAAGATGAAAAAGGACCAAAGTCAAAAACCCTGTCGGTACGAGGTTCGAGAGCGTCAATAAGAATAAGAATTCGACTTCCAATTTGAGACTGCAATTCCAATGTGTATACGAATACGGAATACAGAATACGGAATACTGAAAATACCAATAGAATGTCCTCCACAATCTAAAATCTAGAAGCTCGAGCTGGATTTATGCGAGTTTGTGTGTGTGTGTGTGTACTTTCTTGTTTTCTGTGCAGGGATGTTGAAAGTTGAAACTCTTTTCCGTCTAAAATTAAGGGTCTCACACACCGAGTTTGTTTGTCCTCATGTCGTTGCCCGTGTGGAAGCTGAGGCTCAGGCCGAGGCCGAAACCGAGATACAGATTCAGAATTGTACGTTTTAAGCACAAATCAGTGGAGTTCCTACTTTCTTTCTAATATACGTCTACTTTACTTTCAACTTTCCGACCCAACTGAAATTATAATTCTTTTTTTTTCTTCTGGATCCTGGACTTTGGACTTTGGACTCTGGATTCTGGATTCAGGATTCTAGATTCTTGTTCCAACTTTCACTTTACAAACTTTTACCAATTTCCGCTCTTTTTTTTCCCTGTTCTCAACCGGCTTAATCCGAAAAGTAACAAAGTCAATGTCAATGTCAAAGTTTTGTCCTACCGAATCCAACCAAACCAAACCTAAGCAAGTCAAGCAGACAAGAAAATGAGAAAAATGGAAATTACAGTGTAAACCTGATCGCACCATGTTCAACGTAGAATTTTTCATGTAGGATTTTTAATGTTTTCCAAAAGAATGAAAACAATGAAATGGAAACGTGCCCATTTTAGTCTTTAATCATGTTTTGTCAGGATTCAGCATTTAGTATTCAGTCTCACTGTCAACATTCTCTTTATTTTACTTTCCCTAAATTTTTGTTTGTGGTTTTTACAGAGACAGAGCCAGTTGTCATTTCCATTTCTCGATTAGAAAAGTAATCCGCCACTGAATACTGAATGAATCCGAAAGGAATCCAAACCGGAATTTTTCTCATTTATTCTCAAACTTTTAAAACATTTGTGCTTGAGACGTCAAACAAAATTATGGATGTGGATGTCATGAGCTTAATGTTAAATTTCTAGACTCTAGATTTTAGATGCTCGTTTCAAGATTTTAGATCTATTAGTGTCAAATAAAGTTTACAAAGTAGAGGAAAACTATCTTTATTTTTCCCATTACAAAAATTCGTTCATTCAACTTTTTTAAGTCGTTTCTTACTCTTTGCAAAAGGACACGAGTTTTTCTGTATTGATTATCCAATTAACAACCAGCAGCATCAGGTTTTGTAAATTAATCATTTATTTCATCTTCTTTGTAAACATGCGTATTTAATTGACTCGATCGGCTATATGCTCAATTTTTTGTGTAAATAAAAGCTCTATTATTTTTTGCCTCATTTTTCACGAAAACGAACCAAGGGAAAATGACTCTATTATTACGAAACCACGACCATGATTATGGGTTATGGATTATGGTAGCAAAATAGAAGTGAGGGGAAATTCCATAATATTTTCAACTCTGTGACTAGACCCAATTGCTGATTTTATCAATTTGTAACAAGGTGTAATTTAGTAAAGCGATAACATGTGATAATAATACTAATAAAATACTACCAGTTTCTTAATAGCTTTTGTCTTTTGTCTACTGATTCCCAATTTCCCCGTTAATATTTTTTGATATTTTGTATTGCCGCTTTTTGTACTGCTCTTTTGTTTTTTAGTTTTATCTTTTATTCCTTTTAACGACTTTGGAGTCATTTTAATTTTATTATTTTTGATCATGATTTTGTCAGTCACAAAAAATAGAAAAAAACTACCAACACATTCAACATCCAATAACAAAAAGTACTTTTGAAGTAAATCTGAAATCTGGAATCTGGATGGAGAATGGGGAAGCTATCAAAAACTATGGTACGAAGTACGAAATATTTCTAAAGTAAGAAATAATAAACAAGAAATGCTGGGATTTTCCTAGATTCAGATTGCTCATTGTAGATTTTAATTTTTGTATCTATTTTTCAAGGCAGGGTTGTTTGTGGGCTCATAATTCTTGAGATTCTGACATGTGGTCACTTTCTCTCTCTTTCTCTTTTTGTTTCTTGCATGACGCTTCTCATTAAGACGGCTCTGGATTTCCGTGCTCCTTTCACTCACTCACTTTCCTTCCTTGACGAGTTTCTAGTTTTAGTTTATCGCACGTCTTTTTCCCTAGTGTTTAGCTGTTGTTGGTTCTCAGCACTGAACGTTGAGCGTGAAACACTCACGCGTATGCACTTGGATGCCAAAAAGGGTTTACTATTTCTATTTCTATTTCGGGGACTGGGAAAACATGAACTTGGAATAAGCTGTAGAGTTGAGATTAAAATGTATATATGCGTACAGAGTACAGGCTAACTTTTCATGTCTTAGTTTCATCATGTACGCACTACACTTTACGCACTTTCTACTTTCTTTCTTTTCCCTCTCCTTTCCCGCTCCCAATCTCAAATAATCATTATGGTCAAGCCGAATGATAATGATAATGACGAGGATAATCAAATGAACTAACCAGCAAAGCTTTCTTTCCAAAATAGAAAATGGAAAACTAAAATGAAAAAGGTTAAACCTAAATCCTTGAATTGAGCTTCAAGCTTTAACATAGATTTTTGTACTATTAATATTGTCACTTGTAAAAACGAAAAACAAACAAAGTTTATATACTGTAATTTATAATAGTAGAAAAGCTTTGGAGAAAGTTGAAAGCATTGTAGAATTTTTAATTTAGAATTTAGAGCGTCGACCCCACGTAAGTGAAAATGAGTCAAGAAAAAACTTTAAAAGCCCCCCACTGTCACGGTACACATTTGTAGTGTACTTTCTTTTGCTATGTATTGTGATTTTGTGCTGAAGGTATTTAAAAGCCAGTTTGCAAGTTCCGTCAAACTCCCTCAGATGAGATAAGTGTTGAAAAATGGGTGCAAAGCACGCCTCGTTCTCGGTCTCAGGCTCAAAATTTTCTCAACACTTTCCTTTGAAATACACAGTGTACAATGTAAATGCTCATTTATGTGAAATATCTAAAAAAAAATTTCCAAGGTTTGCACCTTTTATTTTGAAATTCTATGTGGGAGAGCGTTTCAAAACATTTGTCTGCCCAGCGGTTGACGCGGCGCCCCGGTGATGAAAAATACGTAGAGAAAAACAGGAAAGGAACCTTTAGAAAAATTTGCATATTTCTGTTTGTTTTCCTATTTGTATCTTGATAGTTTTGCCTTCCAGTTTTAAGTTCAAGTTCCGAATTTGGAGCTCCATTAAATTTACCATAATTCAAAAGTGTTTTTTGCACGGTAACTAATTAATTCTCTGTGTAAGTGCAAGAAAAGTCAACATTACTGGATGTGAAAAAAATGCCACGAGCTTGAATGATTAGTTGGAAAATTATGGAAAATTCCTTTCTAAACTTTTAATAGATGGAGTTTAAAGTTAGATTGAAAATCCTTTAAACTTTAAATCAATGAATAATGAGTGAAACATGCCAACTACCAACCGTAAATGAGAATGCAAAAAACTATCAGTACATGAAAATGAAAATTGAAGCATAAAATAAACAATGCATTTACCTGAAATTACTGCTGATGTAGCTGTAGAATTCTGTTGCTGTTGTTGTTCTTGCAAGAAATCCATTGTCATTTCCTTTATTTTCCGCATCATAGTTGTAATTGTAATCGTAATTATAATTGTAGTTGCGCTTGATTGTGTAGGCGGGATAAATGGATTCATCTTCATTCTTTGTGGTTGCCAGAGTCAGAGCGGGTGAAATCTTGGATAAAATATTTGGTCTAGAATATACAAGTTCTTTTCCTTTTGCTTTCTCTTTTGGATTCTCACTTTCCTTTTCTCTTTCTCTTTCTCCTTGTGGCTGTCGTTGGAAGGAAACGTCCGAGGCAAAGACGAACGGCGTTGGTACTCTGTCCACAGCTCCTCCATACGTGCTCTCCATCTAAATGATTTCAACAAGAATGATTAAAACATGTACAATATTCATACAATGTGCAGTGCAGCATGAATAACGCATCCACATCTACATGAATTTATGATATAAACTTGTAGACTGTAGAATCTAGATGAACATTGAACATTCATTCATAGTACGATCAAAGCAGCGGCAACTTGAGCGACTAATTAAAAGCCAAAAGATTCTTCAACTCAATACTCAATCCTCTTTCTTTCTTTCTTTCTTTCTTCCTTTTCTCAGTAATTTCTTTCAACCTTTCTTTGCCTAATGAATGGTCGTTCAGGATTTTATACTCGCTGAGTCAATCCAATATCAAGAAAGAATATCAAGAGGTCGCTTTCATTTCTTTGTACTTTGTACTCCAAGTTTTGAAAGTTTCAAAAGTTTAAAATTTTGTAATTTAAATTACCACATAAAAATTCGATTCATTTCTCTTTTCTTGTTTCCCCCTCTTGATATTTTTTACTATACATTTTTTATTGTGTGCTGTGTACTGTGTACTGTTCATCTTTTGGATGTACAAAATATGAAAAAGTGAAAAACAAACAACATGAAACATAATCTCTCCCCCCTTCACCCTTTATTTACATATAGATATTGTAATATTATATACGCACCTTTTTCATTGTTCACTCTACTAAAAAAGTATATAAAAATCAAAATCAACATCAAGGTAATAAAATTTAATTAAAAATGAATTTCTCCTACTTTTCTACTCCTTTTCCCTCATATAAAAGTTCAAGTGTAATGGGTAAGGGATAGTGAATTTTGGTGGTGGAACCTTAATGTTATGTGTTTATATTTAAGAACTTATCCAACTCTAATATCAGAAAAGATTCTCTCCAATTGCCTCTTTAGACTAAGAAATAGTACACAATAGAAATGGAACTAAGGGAAAACGGAAATGTACATGATATAAAAATAATGGAGAAGGTATTACGTTAAATTTCATTATACTCTGTATTTTCTATTTTCTATTCTATGTACACTGTACACCAAGTATATCTCATATGCTACTACAAGCTATTGCAATTGTATTTGTATGTACAATGTATAATCCTTTGATAAAAATAAAGAGGGAAGGAGTAAGTTATATCCACATTTTCATTTCCCTCATTTACATACGTGATGGCTCCCTAATGAGTATTTTTAAATCGGATTGAAATTGAATTCTATTATTCCTTGTTCAAAATGAATGAAAAGGAAAAAGAGGGAACAGGAGAAAGAAAAAGAGCACGAGCAAGTGAATGAATTTACACAATTGAGGCCTCTTTCTTTTCTTCCTCTTCCTTTTATTTACTTATTTATATAGTCAGACCCGATCAGACCAGACGTGAGTTTATAAATAGTCCATTATACTCTAGTTTCAAGTATGGTATTTTTCTCAGCATCAAATCCAACAACAACAACATAATAAAATCTCGGTTCTCGGTTCCCGGTTCTTCGTTCTCAGCTCTCGATTTTTTTTCTCCCTTTGTGCTTTCTTCGATTGGTTTAGATTGGGTTGGATGTTGGATTGGATAGGCTATTTAGACAATTCTTTATGGTTATGTTTTTGTTCAATTTCCTGTTTTCTTAGGTTTTCCTCCTCTTTTGTATGCACAATTCACAAGTGTACACTGTACACTGTACAGTGTACACAATACACAAACACAAACAGGGGAAATTCCAATGCAATTCAATACAAAAGAAAATGCATCAAATCTCAGTTGGCCTTTCTCCTGAGTGAAAAGTTTCTCTTTGTGCAAGTTGTGTTGGTTTGGAATTCTGTTGGTGTAGAAAGTAGAAAAGTTTTGAATAAAGAATTATGTAAAATCCAATGTACAATGTACAATGTAGAATGAAATAGACAAACTTGACCCAATACTTTCCCCTTTCGAATATAATTTATTATGAGTATTGTGCCTACAATATACAATATACAATACTATTGTAACATAGACAAGAAAAAGCTATGCATAAGAATCTTGTGTTGAATTTTTCTTGTGTGACATTGTAAAATTACAACTGAAAACTGAAACTGAATGGGCCAACAAGAAAGTTTTGGGGTGTGCCGAAATCTCAAATCCGAAATCCGGAATCCGGAATCCGGAATCTACAATTCTCAAAATACACATAAAGATAAAGATCCAGAAGACGGAGAACGGAGACCATTTCCTTACACGCCCTAATATTATATGTACGAATGCAGAATGCAGAATGCAAGTATTGATCAGCAAGAGAAAGCCTGCACTGACTTGAGCCTTGAGGTTTGAGCTTTGAGGTTGCAAGCGGAAATATGTAAGTGGTCCATAGTTCCTTTTCCATAGGAAATGAAGAATAGATGACAAACCACAGCTGACAAGACGGAAGACGGAAGGCACAAGACACAAGACACAAGGATACTTTTTCTCCCTAAAATGACCATAGCTTTACGATTTAAAGATACATGGTAGAAAGTAGAAAATATGCACCAAGAATGAAAAAAACACATCACATTTTTCTCATACATGTCTGTGTACTGTGTATAGTTCTTTATGGAAATGGTAGAGAGAAAACAATAGGCTTGTTCATGTTCCATTTCTGACCATGGCAGGGTGCATCCGATACATCTACAATCTACAATCTACATCTTTGTACTTTGTACATTGTACATTGTACATGTATTTTCTAGCCCATGCAAGTCAAGGCAAAAGTGTTTCTTGTCTTTCGTCTCTTGTGGTTTGCAACCCTGGAGAGGAAAAATGGTGCATTTCCTTCCGCTTTCTTTAATATTTCTCTTGGACAATCTCACAATTCACAATGTCCAATGCACAAAATACAAGGGGAAATAAAAATCCAACACCCAACACCCAACGTTTATGCTTCTGCCTCTTCTTTTTTTCTTTTTTTCTTATGGGTACGATATTCTTTTTTACTTTCTATTGTCTAAAATTTATTTACTTTACGCCAAGCCGTTTTTTAGCATTTATGATTTAATTGATTAACAAAATAGTATGCTCATATATTATATATTAGAGTTGATTTATGAGCTGAAATTAACTCTTTCTTTCTTCAGCACGACGTCTGAATTTGGTCTGGTATCTGAACTTTTTTCATGCATTATTTTGAACTAAAATACTACAGGATGAAGAGATAAGCACCTGCTCACTCAATTTTAGTTTGGGTTTAAGGTTTAAGTGATAAGTAATTTGAGTTAAAGGTTAAAGAAAGCTTCCTTTAAAATAAGTAAAGGAAAAAATTACAAAAACTTTGAGAGTCTCAGGTCTCAGAGTATTTCTCAATTCACAATTCACACATGTATGCCTCATGATACTAGATACTGGTGATGGTGATGTTGAGTGCTTGAAACCCCGAGTGAAAATGAACATGAGAAAGAAAAAAAAGAAAGAGAAAGAAGAAAGGGCGAGAATACAACGTCAATTCTGTGTATAACAACGGGATTTGTATTTGTATATGCATGATATATATTATGCGTATGTTCACACATGCATTTATACTTTATACAAATGTAGACGTGTACATCCAACCATATCATTTCATATCATGTGTAGATGTAGATGGAGAGAAAGAGCGGATGGAAGTCTGTCGAGTCCCTCAGGAAATTGATGAAATGTCATGAAAAATTATATTGCATCAAAGCCTAATAAAATGACAGAACAGAAGGGTACGCAATTTCATTCCTATTTTGTATGTGTAATATATAATATATATCTGTATTAGAGAATGCAGACGCTGGATGTTAGATGTTAGATGTATAAATCCAAAGCTACCAGCTCAGTTGTACGTTGTACGATATGCATGTGTAATGTGTACTGTGTACATTTTTGTTTTTCTAGTTTCTGTTATTAACTATACAAAATATAATGCATCTTCTCTCAGCATAGTTTACAAGATTCTCAATGTTTTCTGTCTCTTATTTTTGGGCACTGTTTCCTTTTGTTTAAGGTTTCCTTTTTCATTGCCAGCAAAGTAAATAAAATGCTTATTTAGCTCGTTTTTTGTAGTTATTACTGATTGCTGATTACTGATTATTGATTTCAATTTTCAATACGATATTCAAATTCAATATTCAATGTTTAACGGACTAAATAAAAAACAGGAAATGTACGGGTATTATTATGCTTACCGGAAAAATTCTTGGCCGGAGTTTTTCTTTACAGACATTGGCCTGGAGGAATTGTTGAGCCAATGCGGTTATATTTCTTCTATTCACTTGAATTTCAATGGCATCAGCTGGATAGAGGAAAGGCAATCTTGAGGAGGGAGAAAAGGACGAAGAAGAAGAAGAAAAGGAAGAGGACCCCATCCAACTCACCATCGGCTTCCTTTTACTACCACCACCACTACTACTACCTTTATCACTATCACCACTATTATTATTAGTATTATTATTATTATACCGATTCTTTTCAGTCGTAGAACAAGTTTCAGTATCCATTTCTTCAACTGCATTCTCCATGGTCAAAAACAAACAAATGGGAAACTCAATGCACGCTGCACTAATTCAATGCTGTTCTGCCGTCAGTATAAATAGTACGTAGCAGACAGATACAATGTCAGTGATAACCAAACTTTTAAATTCAAAATTTGAGGCATCTTCAATCAATAACGTGCATGTAGAATGTAGAGGTGCATCCCAAATTACATAACATAAAATATAATGTAAGTAAAATTACCTAAAGATAATTTTAGATAGATTTTCGATTTTGCTCTGAGATTTGAAAAGAGTAGCATTTATTTTAACTCATTTTAACACTGTTCAATATCAATATTGTAGTGTGGTATGGTACGGCGCAGAGTGGAAAGAAGATTGAATTGGGGAGGTCAGCATCGGATGGATTTTTTCATTTCCTCGTTTTCTTCTTTCTTCCTTTTTCTTGAGAAGAGGGCAACGGGAACGGCAGATGGGCAGTTGACTTAAACTTTACAACCACGTCCAACATCCATTCAAGTAATTTTCCATTTGGGACTCGTTCTTTTTACGAGTGAACATTGGAAACCTGGAAAAACTGGGAAACCCTTGTTTTGGATTGAATGTTATTGAATTAAATCGAAATCAAAGTGAATGGGAAATAAATGATTGAGGTTAGAATTTATGGTCACTTTGCTTTATTTCCTTCTTTTTCTCTTCTACCTCTTTTCTATTCTGGTGTAAAATACTGGATGTAGCTCTCGCTATCTCTGTCTCAAACTAATAGTAATCCTCATCAGCACCTTTCGAAGAAGAATCTGGATTTCATAACTTTTCTTCTTCAATTTGCAACTTTTTATTTTTTGTTTATTTATTCTTGGCTGTAAATCTTAATTAAAATATTTTTAAATGTGTGTTGTGTTGTATTTTTTAATATCTATTCTTGCTGTTGATAAATTTTTATATTAATCGATTTATTATGTTTTACATTGTAGACTACACACTACACACCTTGAAACATTACACATTTATTTATTTGTGAGGAAATCACAAGAGAGGAATTCATTCATTTTTCACTTGTTTTTTTCTGTGGAAGGATGAAATGATTCATGAATCCCTGGGCTTTTGGCTCTGGAATCTGGTGTCAGGAAATGAACTTTGAATTTGGTAGTGTGTTTTACAAAATGAAAAAGTAAAAGGAATGGAGCATTCGCATCGGATTTTAATTCCTTCAGAGGTTTGAGAGACTTTCCAACTTTATCTCTCTGTATAAAGTATCAAGTATCAAGTGTTAAACTTGATTTTTCACTTCATTTCACGTTTCACTCGAAAAATGAAGAAATCAAAAAAAGCGTTGCATTAACCAAGTTTATTGAGTTGGTGGGAAAATAACTATCAACTTTGAATGTAGAAATGGAAGATGATATTTTTACTTCTTGTACTTTTGAACAATTTATCAAGAACAGCTTGAGCTTTGAGCTTTGAAACACTCACTTGTTTCTTCACAGGGGAACACGCGTATTTTGCACATCGTACAACACACAACACACCACACCACACAACACTACACAAGAAAAGACAAGATATCTCTTTACATTTGTATTTGTATTTTCGTCCGGGTGTACTAGAAACTAGGAAAAAGAGCAAAGGGTAAAAAGTAAAAACTCGTCGTTATCTCGTCATTTTTTTAAAACAAGATTTATTTCACTTCTTCACTTTCTGTAGAGTGTAGATTCTAGACTCCAGACTATTCAAAGCACTGAATATATTTATTTCTACATGTACAATGTACAGTGTACAGCATACAAGTTCCAGCCAATTCACATTACTTATTAAAATACGAATACACATACTTTGCACTCTGACAAAAAATGGTTCTTTTCTCTCTTTCTACTCTTTTTCATACATACATCATAGAAATGTGCCCAGATAAGACTTTGTCTAAATCTGACTTTTGTAGTGTAGAAAATTGCATGAGCAACAGCCTTTTCACAGTACAACACGAAATACAAAATACAAAGCACAATGCACATTGAAGAATCTCACAAGTCCATGTTTGAGTTTAGCTTATGAAGCAGAACACAAAACACAGAACAGGTGAAAAATGGACTGGAGGAAATAATTCATTTTTCCCTCATATAAATTTTATCATCTGTTTCCTCTTTTCAACTCCCAACTCCCGCTGTACTATTAGTTTTTGCCATGCAGCTAGAAGAAAAGATAGTAATTGTGTTCTCACTCCTGGTTTTTTGGTCACTCCCAATTTCAAGTTCCCACAGTTGTTGCAGTCTGTAATAAAATTTAAAAATCATCTATTGATTTTCCATTCATGGATTTTTTGTGCATGCTTTTTTCTCATCTTTGGTAATTGGCAGGAGGATATTATCTTATATCTTATAAACTTGTTGATAATTTTGCACACGCACTAGAAAATTTCTTGTTTCATAATTTCATGCTTGTTTGTTGTTGTTTTTTAATCCCTATACTTTTGACTTTTTATGCCTTTATTTTTAGTATTTAGTATTTAGTTACAAAGTATCAAAGTATCACTATTTGAAGGTTTTGAATATTTGGGAATGGGACATAACTATTAATGGTAAAAGTAATACGTTTTGAATTTCGAGTCTTTTATATTTTATTTTATGACACTATAAAATCATAGTTCATTGGTATTTGATATTTGAAATTGAAACGTGTGAGACATGTGGTATTTAAAATTAGCGAGAGGAAGAGAAAGGAGAAGGAGCAAGAGATGTTTTATTGTCATGTTGTATTTTATCCGTCTCTTCAAGTTTTAACTCCAACTTTAACTTTGTCCTGTTTCTTGTCATGTCAGAATTCAAATTCAGAAGTCAAGACAGAAAAGGAACAAATAGGGAGAAAATTCCAAAAATGTCCAAGTTCCAAGTCAAAGTCAATGGAGTTTGGTGCAAATCGAACGTCGAGTCAAGTTAGTACAAAGTTAGAGTCAACAACTTTGGAAATTTTGAACGAGAGAGAGAGAGAGAGAGAGAGAGAGAGAGAGAGAGAGAGAGAGAGAGAGAGAGAGAGAGAGA
>JABASP010000958.1:0-37004 GCA_019776565.1 Sminthurinus signatus | reverse complement strand
GCGTGATTTTGGGACAAATTTACCACTTCCTTCATTTAAATTTGAAGAACATTTTCATGTAACCGTACTCGTATAATATATGTATTATGTATTATACAGTCTCAGAGATGTATGTAGTATCTAATTCTTGTTGAGCTTTTTTATATGTAGCACAAAGTTGAAAATCAATGACTGGAAATCGGAATTACAGATACGTGCTCTTTTGAATATTGATGAAGGGTCTCAAGTACAAGTACTGAAATTTGCATGTTGTCTTTTTTGTGCAGTTACGTCTATGTCAAATAGTCTGTCAGTTGTCAACAGTTTCTTCTCTTTTCTTCTTTTTCTTTGAAGTGGGTGATGGGTAATCACTAATTAATCCATGCGCATATTTATGTACAAATCCTTTTTCAAATAGCAATACACATGCACTTTTTTTTTTAGAAAAAAATGGACCAAATGTGGAAAATCAATAAAGAAACCACAATAAACAATAATTAATTGCATCTGTTTCCACACTTACATTTCCAATGGTACAAAAAAACAAACACAAATTCAAAATAAGTAAATGTGATGTACTACATATTTTATCTATTTACATTTTACATGTAAATACAATTCATGTATTTTATAGGTCACATTTTCTTCTTTAACGTACTCCTTCTTTTCATTCTGACAAAATTTCCAAGTTTCAAATGTCCATATGTTTTCTTCTTTTGTACATCATTTTGATGAATATTTAATATAGTGACTACTGGGTTACCTTTCGACCCAGATTTACTTTCCGTTTTCTTGGAATACACATCAAATAGCACAAGAACATTATCCTAAAGTATGTTTTATTGCAAGCTTGGATTTTGCATCGGAGAACATCCCATATATTTTATATTACAAAATAACATTAGATTAGTTCCTTTTCTGTATTTTAAACATGTTTAAAAATCTGGGAGCGGAGATAATTTAGATTTATTTAAAAAACAAAGATTGTAGTTTACATTTATTTATTTGTGTATTAAAACATTGTATAATTATTATCATGGAGAATTATTGGGAAATTCCGGCAAACACAACTTGTGAGAGTTGGTATTCAAATTCAGAATATAAATTTAATGTGACTTTGGTGGGATTTTCCTTGTATTATGCAGTATCAAGATGTGTACAATTCAAAGAGACCGATTCAATGGGAGGACTCGGAGGTCATGGCGTAGATGAATTTCTTACAGCCACTGCCAATGAATATTACGCGAGTGCCCCTTCAGTAGTTTTGCTATACGATGAATCCTGGGAGATAACGGAAATCCTGATGAAATTGGAAACAAACACCAGAAAGTCCTTTGTCACATATTTCCTACCAATGGATAAAACCTTGGGTGAACGAATAAAATCTAGTGAGTTCTTCTATTTCTATTCTTCTGTTCTAGTTCTTTTAGAGTATTTCTTTATTTCAAGACGTGGGAAAAAAACTAAAGCATAATATAAAGTGTCAAATGACAAAATATGTTTTCAATTTTACAGAGCCAGTAGAGCATTTTTCACACAAAGTCCTTCCGAAAGCAACAGCCTTTATCGTGTTTGTAGATGATGAAGACGGATTTATAAACATTCTTCGTCTCATTTCGAAATATCCGTGGTGGAACAAAAGAGCTCGCTTCACCGTTCTTGTCAAAGACAAATCTTTAGAACCTACCAAAGTTAGTTAATTATTCATATAGTTGATAATTTTTCATATCAAATAAATGTACTAAAAAATAGGTATTGAAAATTTGTGTAAAATCTGTATAGGGAATTTTGAATCATATGGAAAGGGAAAAAATTTTCAATGGAATTGTTGTAAGTCAAATTTCGGATCGAGAAGGACGAAGTGGAATCACATTTGTCGGTGATTCGGATGATCCTGACGTAAGAACATAAAAATGACCTCCGTGTACACGGCACACTGTACATTGTACATACTGCCATTATTTATTTGTGATAAGCTATAATAATCTCCCTTTAAAAACCTAATGAACATTTTTCTTAATCAATGTGTTTCACTATATATTATGCGTAGGAGGAAGGTGAAGAAGGTGAAGCATCAGCAAATACGGCGTCCTTACAAATCGCTGCATTGGATCCATATCCAGCGCCAGGTAGGTACTTTTGTGTCTTTTTATGTATTCGAGTGAAATAAATTTTCATACAGCTAAATGTCAAATGATATTAATAATTCAAATTCGAATAAAATCTGTACCTGGTACATACAGGTGATCCGAAACAGTTTTTTGTCGCTCGTTGGACTAGTGCTGGATTTTCAACCACAGGCCGTCCCTTGTTTAAAGAGAAAATTGATAATTTGAGAGGTCATCGTCTGGAAACTTGTGTTTTTGAATTCCCACCATTGGTGAGCTTAAAAAATTACACACCCCACATAGGTCAAAGTTTTTTGCCTAAAGGATACTCTTTTATGCACTAATTAGTGCAATATATGAATACACAAAATACCAAAATTATATATTTTGTTTTGAATGTACAACTAATTAAATGATTACTAAATTACTTGCTTAATAAAGGTAATGTGGGAGGAAACATCCCCTAAAAAGTTTGAATACACGGGTCTTGAGGTTACAATTTTCAAAGAATTATCCCAATACATCAATTTTACTTATCATTTCTATGAACTGAAAGGAAATGATCGATGGGGTAAAAAGGTAATTTGTATTACTTTTTGCAAAACCTAAACCATATTTGATCAAAAAAAATAAATAAAGGCTGCGAATGAGGTTTTCTTCTTTATTTTTTATTTAAAGGATCAAGATGGAGACTGGAATGGCCTCATTGGAGAAGTTTCCCGTTCTAAAGCAGACATTGGTTTTGCCAGTGTATTCCTTGTGGACAATCGACAGGATGTGGTGGATGTGTCTACTCCATATGATCAAGATCGAGGATGTTTTGCAGTTCCAAGGCCAGAAGCACTTCAACATTGGCTTGGACTCATTCTCCCATTTTCATGGCAAGTTTGGGCTTGTATAATATCAATGGCGTTTGTCGCCGGACCACTTTTCAGTGCTATTACGAGACCTCTTAAAATGGATGATTCCGTTTCTGTTGGACGTGGGATTTTCTATGCTCTCGGTGCTATGGTTTCATCAAGGAAACCACCCAAAGCCAAATCTTCATCTCTGAGGGCTTTTATAATCTCCTGGTTGCTATTTTGTTGGCTTGCTTGTATTCTTTACAGGGTAATCCTCTTTTTTCTCTGTAAAATATACAGTTTTTCAATCTTGTTTTGTACATACACGATAAAAAAGCTAATGTAATGTGATGATCATTGATTTTGCAACGATTTCCCATCTTCTTGATTGCAGGTTGCTCTAATCGTTTCTCTCACCGTTGGTCCAACAGACTCTCGTATTGATACGATGAGACAGTTGGTCCGGAGTGGTTTGAGATGGGGAGGATTCGAGGTATGACAAATATTAAATATTTTGGTACAACTTCCTTCAATTTCTAAATGATTGAAAATTCAAAGATTTCCCCTGCATACTTTTTTTTAATAATAACAGGAAGTTTTGAAGACCTTCTCAAATACTACAAATAAGAATGACAAGCTTATGGTAAAACGATTCCGACCCGTGGAAGATATTCGAAGGGCATTGGACAGAGTGTCCACAAAGGGGGATTTTGCTGTGATGGACTCTTCAAAGTTTCTGCGGTATGCGGCCAAAGGGATCTACTACAATGGATATGCATCCACTATTCATGTAGGTACAAAATTATGAAATGCATCATAGTATGTAAAAAGTTGCATAATATTTCCATCTATTGCATAACCTATAGCTTATGAAATTCTATAACATGTGTAGGTAACGAAAGAATGCCCTACATATTACAATGTTGGATTTGTTTTGCCTGTTGGATCGCCGTATATGGAAAGAATTAATCAGGTAACCGCGGCTTGACCACTAAAACCTTTTGAGTTTTGATTTTTTTTTCATAATTCCTCTTGTAATGTTTAATCTTCTCAACTGATTTCATTTTGAGTTTGCTTTATATTTTCAATAAAAATAATTCTCATGTGTTTTGCACAGTTGATTCGTCTCATGCAAAATGCAGGCTTGATTCAAAAATGGCTCGAGGACATAACACACAGAGCCCTTCTAAAAAATCCAAACAAGAACCGGAAAAGAAAGGACAAGGGATTGACAATTGGCCATTTAAAACTATGTTTTGTTATAGGAGCGGGTGGATTTTTCGCAGGATTTATCTCCTTCCTAGCAGAAAACTACATGCATTGGCGTACTACTAAGCACTTGAAATTAATCGACATCCTCAAAGAGAATACGATTGATAGGAAGAAGAAAAAGGAAAGGGAAGGGAGGAAATGTAGTATCTGTCATAGGAAGTTGAGTAGAGCCAGTATGATGAGTAATGGGACACTGGGTGACATAAGTAGTAAATTGTCATCGAATCCATCCATTTCGGTTACAGAGACAGAGCACCACAATGAAAACGAAAAGGAAAATGAAGATGACTGTAGCCATTAATGCTTATAGTATTTAGTTTGTTTTAAAACACATAGAAAAACAGTAATAAATATACTATGTATCAATAATCAAGTGCATACACTGTACATGAAAAATTTTAAGCGTATAATATTATGGTTTTAGTTGATTTATTTATTGCTTTCTTATATATATAAAATTACCAACAAGATAAAATAAAAATAAATACTTTGTTGAACAGAGAGTCTTATATTTTCTTGCACATGCACATTTTATAATTTACGTTAAGTATTACATTACATTGGACAGTTGAGGGTGTTTAAAATTTAAAGAGTAGCCAAGACTTGTTCAGCTTTCTCTGGCTCCAAATTGATGAGAAGGTTAGCAACGGTATCCAAGGCAAATTTCTTTGAAGAGTTATCCTTGTATTCCATTCGCTTTCTGTACAGATTTTTGACAAGCTCAAGCTCCTTATCTCCATATTTCAGTCCTTGTCTTTGTTGGAGAATGTTCAAGAAACCGTTACCTAAAACACACAAATACAAAGGATATTATAAATAATTGAAAATTGAATCAATTTAATAACATGAAAAGTCTTCACAATGACACTTTCTTTTTATTTATAGAAAAACTAACCGAATTCACGAGTTGGCTCCACCATTGTACCCTCTCTGTAAAATTACAAAATGTTCATAATTAAAGATCGTGTAATACATAAAAAGCTTCATAATTACTTAAATTATAGCTGAATTTCTCACCCATAATCATTCCAAGTTGCCAATTGGATGTATGGTACATTAGCTTGAATAGCCAAGTCGAGTGTTTGAGAAAATGTGTCTAATGCAACTGGCAATTCAAATCCGGGACCGCCCCATCCACCTGCACAAAATATATATAGATTTGATTATTAATTTTAGTCTATTTTATATATCTATATTATGAATAAGAAAATTCCAATTCACACAAAAAATGATATAAATCTACAGAGTATCATCAATTGTGTAGTATAGTATGTGGTGTGATGTGTACCTTGAGCGTAGAAAGTTCTGAATCCTGGGTAGGCAACTCCGAATTTGACATTTAATGGTCGGTTATTGTAAAAGTTACGAAGGCCATCATAAAAGTCAGAATAAATCCATGGGTATTCCCCAGCTACATTTCCTTCAGCTTGTTGCATCTATGTTCATTCAAATTAGTACGGATAATCAGTTCAAGTTTCAAATGAAGTTAGTTTTTCTGATGTCTTAGAATTTAGAATGTAGAAGCAGTGTGAACTGTACCTGGTACCAAAGAGTGAGGAAAGTTGGTTTGTTTCCACCAAAAGGGGCAAAGATAGTATTCCAGTCATTTGGAGAAGTGAATGTCTGAGGACCGAAATCCAATAGTAATGGTTGATTATTGACACGGACGTAGTTACCCTTATTGAAATAGTTATCTCTCATGTAGTTCATGTCATTTTGGGCTTGACCGAAGCGATCAGAAATGAATCCAGCATCTGCAGCCATACCAATATTATGATCCTCGTAGACGATGGCAAATTCTAGACCAATTCTTTCACATCCTCGGATAATCTCCTCACAATTTTGTCTGGGAACAATTATAGTAAACAAAAATAGAAATACAATATAAGTTTAGGCGTTTTCATCCATTTTCTGATTTCTGAAGGAGTTATATTCAAAAGGAGTTGTAAATAAATAAATTTACTTGTTTTTTGGGTAATCCCATGCTTGGGTGGTGCCTGGCCAATCAATCAAAACTCCATCGATCCCAGAGTATTTCATAAGAAGGAGCTGGTATTCTACAGTACTGTATTCACCTGAGGCGTATGGGTGGAATTCGGGATAATAATGACTGGCAATTTGACGTTTACCATCTTCACCAACAATCACATCTGGATTTTGATTGGCCATTGTCCAATGTTGCCCCCAATGTCCATCACTTTGTGGAGTTTCAAACCATGGCTGTAAATTCATCAAAGAAATATTACTTTACTTTAATATACTCTTATAATTCTGTTGATAATAATTAAAAATAATGGTTGACCAAAGCCTTTTGATTTTGAAGAAAGTTCAGAGAAAAGATGAATGATTTAAAAAAATAAATACTCACCATAATATGTGCGTAAACCTTGGCATTTACATTCTTGGTCACATTTCTAATTCCATAAGCAGATTCAGACAATGCGGCAATAACCACACACAGTAAAATCAGTCCCTTCATTTTTATTTGCTATTTGTACTATTTGATGTAAAAACTGAAAAACTATCGGTTTTTTACACTATGTGTAAAAAATTGTGTGCACTAAATTGACTGTCAAAGAGTCAAAGAACCAATGACAATTTTTCTGGTGAGAATCACGATTTTATACCAACTCGAGTAGTTTGTTTGCATTTTTCATCGATCTTATTTAAAGAGGACAACTCTCATCATGATTTATTTTTTATTGTTATCCCGACAGGAATAACAAAAGATGTATGAGGTATCAGCATGATTAATTTGTGTACAAAATGTAAAATACAACAGTTGTCATAAATAATATTATTATGATAATTTATAAAAATATGATGTATTAAGTATGAATTATGACAGAGACTTGTCAGATAAATTGGGCTGATATTTTCCAAGCCCAAGCCTACCTACTCTAGAAATAAGCCAACTCTCGTACAGAAATTTGAGGCTGGTTTCTGTACGTATGTACATGATATAAATGATGAATGAGACTAAACAACTTGATTTGCTGTACAGACACATGCACAATATTAGATACAAAAAATAAGCGTATAAGCTTGTAAAATAAAATCATTTCAGTTCACGTAAACAGTAAACAGTAAAACTGCTACACATTACACAGATATGATTTGAGAACTGTGAATTACATAATACAAATCGAGTTTGAATGGAAACAAGTCTGTTTTGATTCCCCCAGAATCTATTAATATTCACTAATTATTATGATGCGGTACTCAACTAAACATTTTAAATTGATCTCTAGTACCAAACATATGTACGATATTTTTACATTCGATCATTTTTATAATCGCAACGATTAAAAAAAAGAAGGTTGGATGATTGATGGGCCATCAGCTTATACAGCTTTGCTGATTAAGATTAGAGATTATATAGAGGCAAATATTTAGTATTTAGTTCAATTACAAACCACAGATGACAGGTAGCCGTCTAAATAGTTTTATTTTATTTTGACAACATTTGAAGAATGAAACATAAATGGATAAATAGAAATTTATCTACTCAGTCTATAATTTAAAGGATTCACCATCGTTCAACTTTGGGAATACAAATATGTCAAATATCTAGTAAATATAGTTTACAGTGTGTAGAAAAAGTTTGCACTTTGTTTAGGATTTTAGATCTATTGAAAATATTGACTATTGACAGGAGAATGTAGAATATAGAAATGCAGGTAAGTTTCTTCATCTATTCGGAATTCAGAAACCACGACTGTGTATAGAAACACTCTTGTTCCTGTTAAATACATTAATACACTCTCAATTCTCTATTCATATCATATGTTTTATATGCACATGATTCACTGTATACACAGCACACTGTACAATGTACACCAATTCCTATGAAATGTTTTTGGAGGAAAGTAATAGCTTTTCATGTTTAGAGGACATAACACACATTATAGGCGAGAGTCTCTACAAAAACATAACAATTCATGTTGTATCTATCAAGTACGTGTAAAACCTCAATGTAAAACCTCAATGTAAAACTACAATTGCTCGCAAAATGAATGAATTTTATTCACCATTGAACTTGAAAATGAAAAATCCCTGCTATACATTTTTATTTACAGAAGCTAGCGGAATTGAATTTTTTCAGTGGGAGTAGATTAAATGATTTTGATGCAATTCTAAAGTACAATGTGCTTTACGCTTTGCTTCTCGTGAAACTCAGGCTGGGCCATGTTTATGAGTGATGCTTGTGATCAACTGCGGTGAAAGCAAAAAGTAGGCACAGACAAAAAAAGTTACAAGTACAATGTTTTTGTATTTTGTTCATATATTATAAAGATTTGAGAAATTGCAATGGGGTAAGTAATAAAGGATGAAAACAAAATTGCTGTTTACACATTAGTTTTTCAAAATATATGTACATTTATAAACAGGTGATGAGAAAAAATGATGATAGAAAACGTAAGAAAACAAGTAAATTTTATTTTTCTCGTTTGAACAATAAAACTAGGAAATTTTACGCTTTCAAAACATCCGTGTATTGATTTTTGATACTTTGTATTTGTTATGCAGGACTTTTAAGTAAAAGTCATATGTCTATTCCATTTAATTACCACATGTCCCAATTTGATTCAAACTTGTTTTTTTTTGTAAGTGAAAAAATGCACCAAAATGTGCAATGCACAAATTGCCGAGTACCGAGTAAAAATGTATAATACTATTTACTGATTGCATGACTTTTTGTCTTTCTATGAAATTCTTTTATTTTTGCCTAATGGTTTTTATTTGACGTTTGAAATTTCACATCTGGCATAGATTATGGACATGACGAAAAATGTGCGTGATATTTTGAGAAGAAAGAGAATTAGTACAGATGTTTTTTCTTAGTTTTTAGTACTTCAACTTTTTCCTTTATCCTAAATATGCATGATTATAGATTTCACACTGGTGTAAGCATCTAATGGACACATTATCTGTATAGAGAAATTCAGGATCTTGTCCATAAATTGTTGGAACTTTCAACTCTTTCATATTCAACTGGCAACAGTGACACAGTTTGCTTTGCATCTCCCTACAAAAACTTTTGAGACTTGAGACTAAGACAATGAGAGAATTGTTCATTGAACGCCCGTTTAGGTTATATCTCTTGAAATTTTACATTATCTTGGTCTGCGTGTTTGGTTTCTTCCCCATAAAGAATCCCTTCTGCCCCATAAAAAAATATGAATTTAGATATTTCAGTATCCCATTTGTGGTGAGTCTCCTCTTTGTCATCGGACCGACCTTCATCTTGTTTGAGTCGGACTACCACAATGATGATCCGGAACTTGAATTCCTATCCGCTCGAATCCTTCATTACACATCCCTAATTTCCATTTATGCAACCAACTTTCTTGTTCGATTCACCGCTATCATTTATTGTCAGGATATGGTTCAATTCTTCAAAATTCTGTATACCAATGACCACCGTCATCAGAAAAACCAGTATAATCAATATCAAGATCAGCAGCAACAGCAACACCAACAGGAGAAGAACAAAAATAACCAAAGATTGGATAAAGATCTTGTTATATTCAAACGCAGATGGAACGCACGGAAAACATTGTATTTTACCATTTTGTTTCTGGGATCCGTCACATATTTCATATTCAAGATCAAGTCTCCTGAAAGTCGGACACAACAACTCTTTGATCCTCAATATGCTACAGCTTTTGCTGGACTGCTTGCCTTTGATATTTTTCTTAGTATCCTTGCCGACTTGTCTGACTTTAGTGCTCCCATTTTTGGTTTCTCCTTCTTTTTTATTTTTAGTGTAGTACTTTCGGAGGAGCATGAGAAATTGAGCAGAGTCCTTTTAAAGCTAATCAAGAGGGAAGGGATGAAAAGGATGAGCCAAACAACAAAGGAAAATAATAATGAAAATCAAGAGGTCAAATGCCTGAAAGAGGTCAAAGGTCAATCACTCACACCGTTGGAAATACCTTTAGAAATCCTTGGATACACACATTATCACAATGAGAAAATTTCAATTGTCCAACCTTTGGATACAAAAAATATCAATACAAACACAAACACAATTTACATGACTCAAGGGATGTATAATGAAGACTTGGGAGACTTTACAAGTCAATTTCTTAACCTACAAAAATGTTTTAAATATTTTTCAAAACTTGGAGGAAACTTTATTTTGGCAATATGCATCTTTGTCATCTCTGGGCTTTGCAGACATATCAGTATGTTCACGTTCCTGAATAACCAAAAAGTCTATTCTAGAGTTTTTCATTTGACAATGGCCTTTGGACTCAGTTCTCTCATGTCCCACACAGGACATTTTGTTAACAGTAAGGTACTTTGTCCCCGTAATATTTAATGATTAATGTTTACTAATAATGCAAATTTAAACTATTCAGTAACAATAATTATTTTGTTTTTTATTCATACTCTTTAAAGATCAAAAATAATCGTCAAAAGGTCAGAAATGCTATTGCACAACATCACCCAGCTGAAAAGGTTTGAATTTATTTATTTTGTCATTTAATATTTTTGATGAAGCACAAACATACCACAATTTACTGCAACTTTAAACTTGTAATCTGAAAGAATCTCTAATAATATTTACTTCTTATACAGAGTTCTATGATTTTCAACTGGAGTACTTGGTACGTGGATTGGGAGTACACGCTGACTTCGCGAGACTTTTTTATCATCGATCACCCACTCATTCTTTCGGTGCAGTAAAATTTAACTTGTTTTTTTTTGTATTTTATTTTTTATTCTAACAATAGCTGAAAGTTGAAAAGATGTAAAACTTTGATGATTTTATTTCTATTTCTGCAGATCTTTGGGACCGTGATCACATACTTTATTTTTATTTTTCAATTGCGAATGGCCGAGAATGCAGACTTATGTTAAGATTCAGAGGTTTTATATTGTACAGCTTTTTATTACATGTAAACTGTAAAACGCACAACATACCTATAGGTACTTTGAAATTTCAGTAAAATAAAGAAGCTCTGAGTAAAATATGAAAATAATAATACTTTTTGTGTACTTTATCATTTTATCTCTTCAAAAATAGTATACTTTCATAGAATTATTTACTTTAGTTGATTAGTTTATTTTAAAGTGTCGAGTTAGTGGGAGAATCAGTCAGTGACCTGTCTGACATCTGGAGTTGAAATACAAAAATAACATAGGTCATGATTGTTGCGAGAGCGGATGGAACCAAGGAGTTGTTCACAATGAAAAAGTTGGCGGCATTTAATGACCACTTCCAGTCACTCACCCATTGTGTCACCTCTTTCAGTTGGTCCACATTCAGCTGCAAAACAAAAATCAAATTTCAAACGTAAAGATGTAAAATGTAAAAAGTAAAAAGCTGACACAGAGATAATATTATAAAATTTGAAAGAATTTAGAGTATTTCAAGAACCTTGAAATTTGGAATCTTGATGGATATTTTCATCATGGAATTTTTCAACTCCTCCGTCTTCTGTTGAATTTTGGTTTGCATAAAGTTGCCAAAGAAGGCAACGAACGCCATCCAAAAAAGCGCTCCAATAGTGCCTAGGTATACATTTTGCATCAATAATTACTTGTGTACCTGGAATAATTCGAATGTATTTGAAAATAAGGTTTGACTGAATTTTTTGTAAGTATACCTGGAATCATTTTCAAGGCCTGTGTAGTTGAGAGACAGTAGACGGAATGAATTAAAGATAGCACCACAGTCCACAGGACAGCCAAAGAGATTGGTCCAGCGACAGCATTATAAATTTCAAAAGCTCTCTTCAACTCCTTAAATTTATCAATAAATCTATCCAGATATCGACTCTCATCCCCCATCCAGTCCACTCTGGCCGCTTTAAGTTGTCCCCAACACATCTTCAACTCATTCGTGTAGCCGATATAAAGGGAGATGAGATTTGTTCCCAAAAGAATACAGATGGAGCTGGCGTAGGACAGTCCAGAAACTATAAAGACGCTGTTGAGCCAAAATGCCAGCTTGATCATCCATTCCACCTGCGGAACCATCGTCAATTGCACGTAGGATGGGATGGGCTCAAAAAAGTTGACAAAATTACTCACTCGAAGGTAGTTGTGAGCAAAATGAAAAATATTTGCCACAACTATCGTCACATACGCTTTATACATGTAGTGACAAAATTTACATCGAATCCCTCGCAACTCCTCCAGCCGGTCAATTAGTTGAATCAACTCAATAATAAGAGGACAACATACTATAGAGATTATCCGGATGAAAAAATCTCCTCCTACAATATGGACAATTGTCCCTATCTCAACAACAAGATTTGAAAGTCCTGAACCGAGTGTGGTTTGGGTGTAAGCGACAATGGAATGGATGGCAAAATCCGCCATCAAAGCAATGTCAAAAATCATGATAGCCACAGAGAAAAAAAGGATGGGATGAAATAGGGAAAATTTGAAATTTTTTGATTTTTTGAAAGGGATGTGAGCTGGAAAAGACCCAGTCAGCCAACCAAAAAACAAAATAAGCCTTAAAGCGTTTTCTCCCATGATGGCTTTTCCCCCTGCTTTAAATTTTGTACACAGACAGGGTGAAAAACTATACTTTTAAAACTTAAATTTCAGGACAATCTTAATTTATGATTTATAATGCGTTGAAAAGAAAACATTTCACTTGAGTTCCCAACACCAAATGTTTTTTTTGTTTAAATGGCTTCCACTGGCCCTGACTCTGACTCTGACTCTACAACTAATGATAATACAACCATGATGAAAAGTTCTAAATAAAGTCATTACAGCTATAACTTTTATATGTGTAAAGACATAATTTGGCAACAGTAAACAGTTTTGGGCATTTTAATCCTTCAAAGAAAATTCAACTTTAATCCCCTCGAGTTTTATTTCATTTCCATTTCAATTAGTTTTCCTATTTTCTACAATTCCCATTGTATTTTTCATAGCATAAAGACATTGAGCAGAATTATGGATATTGCAAATTCAGTAGTCACTATATAGTAAGTACACAGTAGGTTTAGCAAGTAATATTTACATTTGGGGTGGTGTAGAACGGAGATGGTGGATGGAGAAAGTATATCCGCTTGTCATCGTGCTTTCTCTCTTCTCTCCAAGCTATTTATTGATTCTACTTCCATATAATCATTCTACAATATTACATTCGATTGTTTATTCATGAATACAAATGTTGAATGTTGTCAACTGTACAAATGCACAAATGTACAAATTACTCCAATATCCATTCGCAGATAATTCGTAATTGAAGTTCACGTGAAGAAATAATGTACAGGACAGAGTAAAACCCGAAAATATTAGAGCACTTGTGTCTTGTACATCAGTACTACTATTTACTGGCAATAACATGCAGAAAATCAAGAACACGAACATTGCAAAAACGGAAAGCGTAATAAATAGCTTTTGTAAGAGAATAGACAATTCTATCCATGAAGTTTAAGTGACCTATCGCAACTTGATAAGGAAAAGCATCTACATAGTTCTTAAAAAAATCCATGGTCCACATTTTCTTCAAAAAATCGATACTTGTATGCGTATTAACCTATTCCGTCCGGACGATGGTAATCTCCAGCGTGAAAAATTTTTGCACAATGGTTGTTACCATGGCAACCGTTTCATATTCGGGTTAAGGAGGGTCGGTTTAGTTATAACAATTTTAATAACTAAGCTCTAGCTAGGCTCCTTTAATTCAGGGCGGAATAGGTTAAAAATATGACATTTTGTCTTGCAGGTTTTTAGTCAAATAATGTCCAATGTATATGTAGTATGTAGTAAAAGTAGTAAGTAATAAGTAAAAAGCAGCAAAGTTCAGCATTTGATATTTGTGATGCAAGTTCTCTGAAATAGTGAAACAAAATATAATAAGGTATAATTTACATTTTATGCACTTCTGCCTCTTACAAGTTACATGAATTTCTATAGTTACTGCAGATTTTATTATGTGGACACTCTGCAAATCTGCAGTCACTATGGAAATTTACAAGAAGTAGGGACAAAAGTACAGAGTACAGAGTATACAGATCCTCGGAAATAACCCTAAAATACTAATTATTATGAAATATGATGATTCCATTAGATGCAAATTTAATCAACTTTTGGTGTCATCTATTGACACCATTGTTTATTTTTACAAATTACAAAAGTTGCTTGAAAATTCCAAGTCTTAAAAGCTAGTAGTTTTTCACAGGATAAAAATGAGCCTAGATCTATCTATGTTACATGTTAATATGTAGGTATAATATGTATAAGTTTTACTCACTCGAATAGATGACAGATACAGATATACAGAAATACTAGAATATACCGTACAGCCCTGGTAATTTGATGACATTACATTAGCATGACGTAAATTTAACCATTATGAATTTAACCTTCGACACCCTCTTTTTCATTTTGATTCTGTGCTTTTGCAATAAATCCTCTATCTTATCTCATCCAGTTGACAAGTTGAATGAATGTTTGGTCAGTATTATTTCTTTGTACTTTTTACCCCTCACTTGGTTAGTATATTGAATGTTGAACATTAAATCCTATGTATATGCATACCTAGTAAAATACATCAAGTTATGCACAAGTTTTTGTGTACACACAAATGTCATAACATTATCTATAGTTGTATAGCTTTTAGACTCCAAATGCTATACACTCTGTTTTCCATTTTCCATTCCTCTCATATTTCATATTTTACATGTATTTTGCTACTGTTTGTGCTCTGTGATTGATACAACGAACTGTTTTAGCTGTGACATTATTAAAAGAAAATGTAGAAGTTAAATACCATTTCTCGTAAGTCATAAAACTGACAGTTTGACCACTGTCTAAAGTATATTGACTGTCTTACATAATATCATTTTACATATGGAGAGACATAGAAAATCCAGGAGTCAAATGTCATCTATGTAGATATAACGTAGAATGCAGTGTAGTGTGAGTTGTTAAATATTTGCATCTTCTACATGCACATAAACACAAATACAAAAGACATGATGATGACTTGTGATAATATAATATTAATACATGAGCCATAAGACGTGCAACTTATTTGTATTACGTACTAAACGGTATAGTCACCACTCCAAATAGACATGATTATAATAAATAACGAAAGCTACTGCGGACAGCGGGCTGATGACAAGGGAGAAACACAAGATCATTTCCATATATGAAAACGTACATTTTATAATGTAGCTGATTCTTTTATTACATGACTTTAATAACAAAGAATATTGATATTGATATTTTGTGTGTGCTACATCTCTTGGTGTCAATTTTTAATTTTTATGATTAATATACTGAATACCGAGTACAGAGTCAGAACTATAGTTTTATTACAAGAGAGATGAAACCTAAAACCCCGTCTCAATAATTACACACAGTCTACTTTTGTTTTTTTTTATAAGCTTGTCGTTGACACTAACTGTAAACAAGTGTACAGTGTAAAGTGTAGTATAGAATAATATTATTATAGTTTGTGGTGAGTTAAGAGTTACAAGTGTGTGACGCAGAAGTAAAGTGACATTTTTACTTTTAAGCAGAGTTTACAATTTACAAATTTACATTACATGAAATTTCAAATATTTCCCATGCTTGCATTTTACACTTGACTTGTTGAAAAACATTGAAGAAAGCAAACAGGAGAGTGAGAAAAGAAAGGGAAAAGAGCAATAATAATTATAATAATTAGTATTATTATTAGCATGACAATAGGCGGTGCAGTTGGTAGTGATGGACATGAGGAAAAAAGACTGTCAAAAGATATTAAATTGACCAATTTTACTATACCTGACGCTCAAAGTCAAAATCAGGGTCAAAGTTCAAGTTCAAGTGAACAACAACATCAAAATCGGCCACATTTGCCACATTTACCACCAAATATTCAGAATCGGCCGAAAAAACCAGTTCGGGAAAAATTAAAAGTAGCGGAAGATAAAAGTGAGACAAAACCAGAACCACAACGACAGGCTCATGAAAGTTTTGCAAATAATTTAAATTTGAATTCAAATTCACATCAAAATGTAAATGTGCCATCAGCTCCATTATTCTACTGGGAAAATTTTGGTGGACCACGGCAAATGAGTCATATCCAAAAACGTCCAAATTCAAATATAGATCAATCACAGGTAAAAGTACTTACAAAGTTTTTATTATTAGTTTAAAATGTGTAAAACAAAATTACAGATTTTAAAAAGTAATCTTGATGATTGATGATGTTGTCTCTTTTTAGGAAAGTTCAAATCTAGTCAAAATGAATTCTCAGCGTCTCCAACAACACAGGTCTCAGAAGGACGAAGATGCAGGTGAGGATGAGGAACAAGATGAAGCAAAAAGTCCACTTCGACGACAACGTCCAAACTTTCAGGATAATCCGGATAAAGAAAGTAACATTCGATTAAATGGACTCCAATCGCATTATAATTATGAGTCATCAAGACATCCACCTCCTAGTTATCATTTTGATACTAGCTCTGACAATAATAACTATTGTTTGACTCCCACTTCAAGATTACCATGGATAAAAATTGCCATTGGACTAGGGATTCTTGCATTGTTTCTCTTCATAATTTCCATCTCCCTGGTAATCGTAATATTCACCCGTGGAGATAACAAAAACTCGGGTATAAATATAAAAATATCTACAACATGGAAATTCTAAACATTTTTTCAAAATGCACACAAAAAAATCTATATTATGTGTACTATTTTAATTATTAATGTATAAATAAATGATTCTTTTTGTACATGTACTTTTACAGGAGAAAATTCATTAACAGAAATTATGTCTGGATTTGCAAAACCGAATCAATTAATTTTTTTTGATGATTTTGAGAACCTTAACTTGAGTGTGTGGAGACATGAACGATTTTTATCCGTAAATACCAATATTATTCCATAAATATCCAATTAATAATTGAAATGACTATTTGTATTCAATGAAAAATTATGCGAAAAATGGAACCAAAATTAATACCACATTTGATTTATAAAATCTCTAAAAAAATTTACAGAAAGATGGATTCGTTATTTATGGGACAAATCCAAATAACAGTTACGTCGAAAATTCTGTACTCTTTATTGAGCCGACACTGACAAGTTTCGAGTTTAATGAATCTTTTGTTCAAAGGGGCTCTGTAAAAATGGGACAAAATTTTGAAAGACAACATGGGTTAGTATTCAAATTTAAATAAATAAATACATTTTTAATTTTAACTGTGTGTTATTATACTGTTTGTTTCTTTGCAATAATTATATTGTTTTGATTTTGTTCCTTGTACTTACTGTTTAAAAAAAAATCTGTTGTACTTTATAAACTGGAATTTCAAAAAGGTGTTCATCCTTTTTACGAGACGAGTGTGAAAAGACAGCTAGAGGCTCGCAATACTATTATATTATAAATCCAATCATGTCAGCTTCATTAAGGTAATGAAATTTATTTTAATGCTCTTTGAAAATATGCATAATTTATAATCTACATGGTATTAAAATAATTTATATTTTCAATTTTAGGACTAGTCAATCTTTCACTTTTAAATACGGAACAATTGAGATGCGAGCGCAAATGCCAAAAGGTGATTGGATCTCTACAGGTAAAAAAAAATAGACAAAAGTCGAATCTTTTATGATAATGTATTATCCACTATTCATTTTACACTATGAAAAGTCTATGGAAAAATCAAATAAGTATATATTTCTACTCTGTATCGTATATTCTTTACAGAAATATCCCTAATGCCGCGTTTTAATAATTATGGAGAACCGACCAACACTGAGAAGATTATATTGATAAGTACTCGAGGGAATTCCTACTATCGCGCAATTAATAATCAATCCGATTTTGGAAATAATCAAATTTGCTCAAAGTTAATTTACTCCGATATCGAGACCGAAGTAATTGGAACTATGAAAGAATTTTGTAAAGTTTTTTCAGACCTGGATGAACCTGGATTTTCTGATACTTTCCATACTTTCAAATATGAGTGGACTCCAGGTAAATTAAATGAAAAGCGCCTGTTTTATTTATGTATATATATTATGTCGTAGGAAAGTCTATAATATTTACCCGTTTTTTTTTAAAAACTCTTTGTCATTAAATTTGAAAGGATGCTGTTTGGTTTAATGTTCCCTTTTTTGCAGATTTCCTCAAAATTTTCATAGATAACAAGGTGGTTGGAAAATTTGTAGTTGTCGCCAACTCCTTTGTTCGTGGTTCCGATCGACATGTGGTAATTCCAGGAGATTTGGAACATCCAGAATCTGAACGGACTCCCTCATTTGACCAACAGGTATTTATTTAAATCTTTCAACTTGTTATAATTTACAATACAATAAGGACAGATTTTTCATGATCATAGCTCGAGCTATAATTTATTCTTGTCTGTACATGTTACAGTTCTACATTCAACTGCGAGTTCAGGTTGGAGTTGGTTTCCCTGACTCCGGATTTAGATCCAAATATCAGAAACCATGGAGAAATGAGCCTGCAAATGTATGATTTCAAATTCATAGTCATCAGAATTTAATTACTTTCATCATGTAACTTTGTAGTTTGTAATTTTAATTGATAATGTATCATTTTTTATAGAGAGCTCCGACGGATTTTTGGGCCGCTCGCTACACTTGGGAACCAACATGGAGAAATCGGTCCTCTGCTCTTCAAATTGACTACATTCGTGTTACATCCCTTGGCAAATGAGACAACAGAATATCCAATAAACATTTATTTATTTATTAATATTATTATCTACATACTTTTACTTTTTTACTCGTACGTAGCACACATAACATATATACATATGTGTGATCATCAGAGATGAGATGAGATTTTTGTATTATAGTGTTCAGTGTTTTCCTCTTCCTTTTATTATATTTGTTATGTAATTATTTATGAAAAATCTAGATATTTAACATCGTGCAATATTCAATATATATTTTTAGTTGTCAAATGAGTGTAAACATGTATTTATATGATTTATTTATTATGGTGAAATTGATCCACATGCTGTGTGAAAATAATGTGTAATGTCGCTGTATGGAGTGAGTGAGTGTTGAGGGCTGACTTGTGACAAATGACGAGTGAGCTACGTTGAACAGTGAACAGTGAACAGAGGAATATTATTGCTGTTTATAGAGGTATTTAACCATTTTAATGTCTGTATTATGTCGTGTAATGAGGCTATTGTGCACCACACAATATTTTCTCTAGATGTATTATTTCGTGTATCCGTATAAAATTAATAAATAGAAATACATACAAAACTTATAGCATGAAGTATGAACAATAGAGTGACTCTCAAATCTAAAATGTGGAAGAATTACAAGGAATGATTTTTATCGATTTGTGCTTTTATTCACTGAATAAACTAAAATGTTCATTTTATTGTTTTACAATTTTGGAAAGTTTAAAAGTAAAAATATTTCTCAGGAATGCCTATAAAATATGACTCTTTTTTGACGTCAAAAGAACTTACACAGCAATACATTTCATGTTTATTAGAATCACCCTGGTCGACATACTACGTGAACGAAAACTGTGTCTATGTGTAGTTTACGCATATGCAAGATATCAAGTATCAACTGCATATTTTGAAATAGAACAAAGGTGATTTTTACATATGTACAAATTTTGATTATCATTAACACGGGAAGACGGAAGAGTAGAGGAGTATTTAAAAAAATATATATAATACAAGTGTAACTTTTCCTCAAAAGTCAAAAGTAATAATAATAACAAGTAAAAAAGTAAGTTTCATATAAAAACAAATAAAAGAAGAAATAAATAAAAATCTCGTGTAAATTTTGTGTATGGCGTCCATTGAAGAGGTCTGATGCATTTTGTGATTCCTCACGGTATAAATAATATATATATATATATGTATATATAAAACTAACATGATAACAAAAGTTGACACATTTTTTTTGTTATTCTAAATATTTTATTTGGAAGTGTGGATATATTATGCATATTATTATATGTTTATGAAAAATCACAAGCGTCTAACATATTACCTGTGTATTATTTACATTTATACTTGAAGCCTTAAGTGAAGCAGATTCTTATTCTCGTTCTGGAGTTGCAATCCGTTCTGTTCACAATTTTGGACCTAACCTTCGTCATGAAAATGTTAGTAAACCCTCCTCACACTCTTCAGACCATCCTCATAAAACACGAGCCTCCATAGGAACAAATGATTCTGATGATGGACTAGTCTTATTTTTCATCACAATGCTCATCTTTATCCTTTTTGGAATCGTCATTTTCTTTGTCTATCACTATAAAAAAACGGGGTAATTGTTCGTTCGATAAAAAATGATCTTTTGTATGTATGAATTACAAATACATAATACATATTATAGGTAATATAAGGATAAAATTGATAAATTGAATTATCTGAGTTGCAAGAAGTTGTACAATTTCTCTTTTAGGTATTTTTGGAGACCAAAATGCCCATCCAGTGTAACCAGAGTTTTTAATTCTATTTCAACGTTCACTTCACCCCTATTTTCCCGATTTTCCAGTGATAGAGAGCATATCATTGGTAATAACACTAGTGACACTGTCAGTTGGCCCAATCAGAATTCTAATGATGGTTCAGTAACTATAAGCGGTCGACGAAGTATGGGTGACCAAAGTAATAGTCATGATTTGACGGCGATTGCGGATTCTGCAAAGAGAATGACAGAAATTGCCGGAGCTTTGAAAGTGAGAGAAAGATCAGTACAATCCTGTCTCGGTATTGAGGATCTTCAAGATGAACCAAGTCACCATGGAGAGGACAATAAAAGGAATAATAGTAATAGTAGGAATTCTCAAGATGATCACACATATGAAGTTATACAGATCAAAGTATGAACAATAATTAATTGTTTGGATTTTAGAGATATATTTCTATATATATGTGTTGTGAGTTTACTTTTTAAAATGATTTGTGATATTTTTATTTTTACGTGACGTATATGTGAGATCAATGTTTGTTTTTTGTATTACTTTTGCAGGCACCACCTCAAACTTCCAAATAAAATCAAAGAAATAAAAAGCAAGAAAAAAGTATATATATTCTAGTACAAACATGACAGAGTGTTTTTACTTGTTTAATTAATCTCATCTTTATTATAGTCTATTTCATAAAAGTATAGTGTGTGAATAGTAAATGCTTTTTTTGTAATCCACAACAATTTTTATTGCGAAAGTAAAGAGGGAATTTCACACCCTTTTATAATGCACTTAACCGTTAAAATGCACACACAGATAAATATATACATAGGAAATTCAAGAGAAAAAATAATAAAAATACTATAAGTACAAGATAAATTTAATACTGCTTACATTCTATAGATTTTCATCATTGATTTCACGATGTAAAATATAGTCATTTATTATTATATTATTTCAATTCACAATTTTTTTAATTGGCACACTCAAAATCCTTTCGATGTGGTTCTCTCTCATTTTTTATCATTGGTAAATTCTTGTGTTTACACATCACTATAAAATGTGATATTGTACTAAATTGTAAAATATTTCAAGTAGCATAATTATTTCTTAAAATCTTTTTTTGTAATGATTAAGTATTTGCATCTTATTTTCAGGTTTTCATTCCGTAAAACTGTGTTCTCATGTTTAGACATATGTGTTGTAATTTAGGTTTTAATCTTAAAAGTCTCAACTACACAAAGATTGAAATCAAAGACACAACACAGTCCTTATATAAGGATTCATTTTTTCAAAAGGCTTCAACCTTTCCTATTCGACCTTACACACTACACACGCACGTGCCATGTACAATTCAATTTTATTATTTTTAGCATACATTTCTTTGATTTTGCCTATGAACACTGATCACAGAGATGTACATAATATATATTTGTGTATACATCGTAAATCGTAATACTCATTATATTTACTGGTTATAATAATTAATTATTTATTTACAATTAAGTCACTGTTGTTTTAGATTTAATTCTTATTTGGCGTAGACAACATAATCATAGAGCATGATCATGAGCATTAAAAACAAAGAAAAACAGAAAACTGAAGAAAAAATGAAAAAAAAACGTTGCTTTGATTCTTGATTCGCAACTTATATATACATTTTCCTATGAAAAACGTTAAATTAATATATCCTAGAAACTTTAAAACTATACATATAAACAGACTATTTTTTAGTTATACATCAACTTTACTTCTATATATTACTCCCTATACTGACACACAAATCTTACAACCTTAAAACGAGCAGTCATCTCAATCACAAAAACCATTACTGATGTGAAATAATAAAAACATTAATAATAATAATAATATAGTTTTCTTAGTTGTTACATATATTATTGTCTTCAAGTAATACCTAATTCAGTAAACATATATATAGAGTATAGAGTACTTCATCCCCAGACAAACAAAACAAAAACAAAAAAACCTTTTACATCATTGAAATAATAATAATAAAATATATTGTACATACTTTTATATGGCTTGTATCGGCTGTACTTTAAACTTTTAAGTAACATTGAAGTGTAAATAATAATACATACAATATTATATATTTATGATGCATATTTCAGCGATAAAATTAACAAAGTATTGGCACACACATAATATATAATACATTTCGAAACTTGTTTAAAAATAAAGTAAACTAATTAACATGGTAAAATTAAACCCCTCACATATTTATTTAAACAATATATAGTACTTCTAATAATTAGCATAATTTTAAGTTAATTTCTGATGTTTAATGGTGATAACCATTGTTTGATTCAACTCTGGGGGGAGCTGTGGGAGGTGGAGGCGGAGCCATTCTCCCAGTTCCAGCCATTTTTTTAATTGGCGTTCCATTATTTACATGATTATTATTGTAAGCATTTCCATTTCCATTGATCGCATGACCATTACCATTATTATTACTATTACCATTGCCGTTTTGGGTATACTGTCTAGCAGGTGATGTGATTGTGGTTCTACCATTTGTATTACCGTTATTATTTCCATTCGAATGATTTGGAGGGGCTACTGGCCATGTCAATAACAATCGGTTACTCTGTCCATTATCTTTGGCAAAAGAGGGGATGGTGGTACCATCTCCATAGTTGACCCGAATACTCGTAGACTTTTTCCCAAGTTTGCACTCCACATTTGAACTTACATTGACTCGGATTGGGATCCCAGTATATCTTAGACATTGACTAGCGAGAACCGTGACGAACTCTCCAGTTAAATCGGGTGGAGTGCCTGAAGGATTTGTATTGTTTAGGACCCAACTGCTCACTCCATTTAAAACCCCACAATGAAGAGCAATCACCATGTCCCTGCCATTTGCAAAATGAATCACGACGAGTTGATCATCTCCTGGAGTTATACTAACTCCCGTTACATCTCTTAAGGTATAGCCGCTTTTCATAACTTTAAAAGCTCCTTTTGGCCCATCTAATTTGTATATGGCATCATCAGTTATGATGATAGACCTCTCTGCAAATTTCCCTGCTCCTCCAGGAGTTGCTTTCAAAATTCTAGGGGAAAACAAAATCAAAAGTTTTTATACTATAAGTATAATACTGTGTACAAAAATGTGTGTAGATGAGCTATATTATATTATAATAAATAAAATATTACAAATAAAATAAAATAAAATTTACCTGGAACTGAATTGAACTGTATTACTCTTCTTTCCAATTTTATTTAGACTAGCTTGATAGTCTCGGGCAGCATTAAGTCCTTCACTAGATAAATAATCTCGTTTCCAATCTCGATTAAGACCCCAATTCCTACGACGGCCATTAATTAATTCAGTATGACAAAATACCTACAAAACAATTAAACATTATTATTTATTAGTCAACAATAAAATTATTATTATTTATAAAAATAGAATTTACACACACATGCATTATTTTAAATGTTATATGATTTTGTCTACATGTTTCATTATAAAAAGTATAATAATTACTTTGAGGCGGAGTTGTGGCCAGTCATGTTGTGGGATTCTTTGAAGAATTTTCCATGCCCACCATCGACAATAGGCGGCTTGAATGAAACCTACTACACGTCGAAGTGGACCAGGAGCAATTGGCCAACGAACATTCAACCCACATGCAGGTACAGGTACTATACTTCGATTATTATTATTATTGTTATTATTATAATTGCTCCTTCTATAATTATTTGAATTATTATTAGAATTAGTGTGGGTGGGGAATCCGAGAACTCTTTGAACTTCCACAACATAGGAACGAAGTTTGTACAGACGATAAGCACCCTTAATTCGATGGGCTGCTCGTAACCTTTTAAAATATTCACGTGCCAAATAACCTCTCCACATTTTCTGGAGATATGTCACAATTCCTGGAATCATATCAGCGCGTTTCTGTACAGGAGGAAGAAAATAAGAAATATTTATTATTTTATCATGATTTAATATTATGGTATTACATTACATTATATTATATTGTACATTGTACATTTTATGTGTTTTTCATTATATTTTTTAAAATTCATAGAGAAATCTAATATATAACATAGTACATAATATATAACATACCTTTTCAAGTTGGAATAGAGTTTGAGGAGTTCTAATGAAAATTTTGGTTTTTCCATACTCTACATCTTTTTCAAGTCTCAAATCCGTTAATATAGCTTTTGTGGCATCCTTATTACTACCACGAGGATTTGGCCATGTCCTTGCACTCAACATTTTGTATCTGTTAACAAAAAAGTCATAGGTAGTTCGATGGGCAAATCCAGCTCTCCTCACTCTCACATTTTCCAGTAGACCCAAATAAGCTACTTGATGTTCCACACGAGTTTTGTCGAAGAGGACCGGTGACTTGACTTCATTAGGTTTAACACATCGGACGTAATAGGGTTCTTTACTTGACAGGGTCTTCACGAGGGCAATCATGGAATTCTTAAAAATGGTTCCAGCTGTAAGGGGTCTTTTGGTCGTCTTGGTAATGTCTTGAGCACCATCCGGCCACATTTCGGAAACCAATGGATTTGAGGATTTATACAACATTCTCTTCAAGTCTTGGAACAAAGTATCTTTATTTTTATCCAAAAATGTGTCAATTCTATAGGTAACGTCTCCAGCATAGTGAATGATACGGAAGTCTTTTGTGTGTGCTAGACCCTTGTCTGAAGGACTCAGCTGTCTACTTGTGTAATGTTTATGACCTTTAAGCTTCCGATCCATGGCTTCTAAGAGTACTTGATCCGTTATATTACCAACGGAGAGACAGGCTTCATCCATGATTGAAATTATTCCCTATATTAAAAAAAAGCAATTACATTTTATAATTATAGTGTTACAAATAAATACTATGTATAGTTTTTAGCTATGTATAATTTAATGGTATATCACTAAAAAGAGATATAAAATACTCACTTTGTGAGGTAACTCAACAAGGTCACAAATAATTTGATTATTAAAATAATCAATATTTTCCCATTTGATCCCTTCACGACGGTATTCCTCCTGTTCTTGTTTGAGTACCAACTCGATGAATAATTGTTGAAGTTTTTCATTACAGTAGTTGATACAAAATTGTTCAAAACTGTTGGTGTCGAGGATTTCAAATCCATAAATGTCAAGTACTCCGATGACATGTTTCCTTTCACTGGCAGCCGTGGAATATCCATGACTTCCTGCAGCAGGTCTAATTGCGGAATTGATACGATTGACAATCCAGATGAAGAGACGTTCATACACAGCTTTACCAAGAGCATCTCGCGCATAAAGTCCTCCCTCTGCTGTCAATCCCTTCTTTACTACTTGACCCCCTGCAGCTATGGCACGTTCACATAGAGACTGTTTTAACTCGGATGACTTGACACCCAAAAGTCTGAAATTTAGTAAAATAGAAAATTATATGAGTTACATAATGTGTGAAATAATTTTTTTTACTATATGAAGTAATAAGGATATTCAAAAGTGATTATTATATTTTTACTACTACTTTCCGATGCTTACTTTGCACAGGATTCGATACATCCTCTTGAAATATCTGAGACACTGGAACCGTCTCCTCCTTCTGAATTTTTAAATGCAACGTTTCCAAGGTGAAGTATGGCAGCAACAATGTCCCAAGTGGTCCGAACTTCATCATCTTTCAAACCCAGGGCTTTGAGTGCTAGATTAACATTTTTAAAGTCTGTCTTGTCATTGATACCATCCACTCTTGGAACTCCACCCTGATTGGCGTAGTGGTAAGTTTCAGCTCCACGTTTCAAATCCCGTCTTCTCAAATCATCCTCTGAACCACCATTCAAAAGCTAGAATTGAATCAAATCCATTCAAAGGTTGTTTTTATTGATATGATATAATATCATCATCATGGTTCTAAGTTCTAAGTATTTTTCATTGTAGTAATATTTTTTTTAAATATTTCTTTATTCTTCATTATATGCTTTTTCTTTGTTTGTCTATACCTGATAAAAACAGTGAAAGTTTCTTTCTTTCTCTTGCTGAGCCACGACACGGGATTTTTCCAAGAGGTAATTTTCGACCACTCCTCCAACAGGATCTCCTTTCCAATCAAACTGAATATCCATATACTTGCCAAACCTGGAACTGTTATCGTTACGACTAGTACGGGCGTTTCCGAAACCCTCTAAAACACAATTTGACTGAAGGAGAATATTTTTTACTCGCTCTACTTCTTGATGACCTGATGCATTGGTTATGGCTGCAATATATCTGTGTCAGAGGTAAAACAAAGAGAAATGAGGAGTTTTTATTTGAAATCATATAAGCCAATTATTATTATCATTATCATTTATCATCCCAGGTATAAAATGAAAAATGACAGTGTCATTTCTAATTACTTTGTGAATATGTATTACTAACCTCATAATTATTTTGGATGCTTCAGTCTTTCCACTTCCACTTTCTCCGGAAATCATAATACATGTGTCTTTTCCAGTTCGTCTCATCGTTCTATAGGCACTATCTGCTATGGCGAATAAATGAGGAGCTCTCTCGAACAACTCTCGACCTTTGTATTGATTTACTTGGTCTCTGTCATAAATGTTGAGGGTTTTGTACGGATTTACAGACACGCATACTTCTCCAATGTATGTGTAAATCCTCCCCGCCTTAAACCTGAAAAATATTAATCAAATACACAAATTTTTAGATTTGACATGATAAAATTAAAAAAATTATGCATATCAAATATCAATATATCTTTATCCAAGTCAAATGTCAAAAGTCAAAAGTGTTATACATTATACATATGCATACAATTATACATATAAGATCCTAAACAGATTTTTATTTAACCTTTGCCTTTGTCAAAGTCAGTGTAAAAATGTTAAGTATCAAAGTAAACCAAAGTCTGTTTTTTTGGAACATAATATGGACAGAGGACAAAGGAGAAACAAACAATGTCAATAATGTTCAGCAAACTAAAAAAAGGTTTGAAACATCAGAGTTTGTGCAAACATCAAACATCAAACAAATACATGTGTTTTTTTCATACACAATACAGATGTATTTATTATTATTTATTTGTATTCAGTTCTTCCGGTGTACAAATATGACAATGAACTTCATTACACCTTTTAGATGTGAAGCTATTATTATTTATAAATATTGTCTCAAGTCATTTGTTTATTTCAGAGATATCATATATTTTCATTTTCCGGGGTTTAACTAAACGGGAAATGTAAAAGAAGAGAGCTACAATTATTGCTAAAGTGCTGTTTGAATTTGTTTGTAAATAATCGAACAATATAATAATTGAAAACGAAAGTGAAAGAGAAGAGAGCGGAAATATCTTTCGAGCTGCAGATAAGCAAAGTTGCATCCGTACTTTTGTGATATTTTTTCAGTTGTTGCCTCTACAAATATATACACACAACAAACAACAGAGGAAAGCAAATAAACAGCATTGGGGTTTTTGAGATAAAATTCTCTATAATATTTTGCACGGTGTATTATTTATAATTGATAAAAACTGTGTAGTCAATAGTCAATGTGCATGGTTTTTATTTGCTATTTGTACAAAGTACAAAATATCTGCATTCCTTTTAAACTTTAAAACTTGTAGGTAACATTTGAAACTGAATGATTTAAGAAATTTTGATGAAAACATGGCAAATACCATACAAAGAACATAATCATGTTAAGTCTAACTTATGATTTTGAGCATAATCATAGTATTTTTAGGATTACTGTACTACCAAAAGTTATCTTCATTCAGTGATTAATTTTATTTTTTTTATTGCATGTGACAAACTGATATATTGCAGCGAGTCTTTCATTATCTCTCTATCTATTTTAGTGCCTTTCCCCTAATATTTAGCGAATTTCCATAAGCTGTGAAAACAAACAACAAGCGAGGAAGAATTACAACGCAATTACTGTGATTGCAGTGTGACATAATACATAACCACAGTAAACATGAAATGTATTGTACTTGTTAAATATCTACTTGGTGTAGATATGTAATACATACATAGTATATATGCACATGCAGCAAAATGAATGAAAATGATAGTTGAAAGTTGAAAGGTTTATTTACTTTTAACAAAGGAAAAATGGCATGATGTATGAACAGATTTATATTTACGGACACAGACTGTGTCAACTACTTACTAATTGTAATGACGACTGATGACTGATAGTGAAACAATGAAAAGTTTCCCCATTTCACTCTTTACTCTTTTGATTCTCCAGTTTTCTCTCCCTTTTCTAGTGCTTTTCTAGTGAAGTTCTTTGTTCAAAATTCAAAATTTACGTAACATGAGACATGAATATATTGTGAATATTGTAGATTCTGTCATCATTTATTAGTAAACTCCTGTCTTTTATCTCATCTAATAAAAAATGAGCAGGACACTTGTAACTTGTACAAGACAACACAACGCTCTATTTCCCTATGCAGTGTAAATTGTAAACCTCGACACTCGACACATAATAAAATCGCCGTACAATAAATTTTAACTGGAGTAGAGTAACAATTAACACCATTAGCATTATTACCCTTTTCTATACAACCAATTTATACTTCGTGCATATTACATACTACAATTAAAATTGACCCATTGTCTCCTCCCCATAATACATTACATAAAAAAAGTATAATGGATAAAAAGATTACTAAAAATTTGCGTCTCATTCATACTGTTTAGTTCATGTCGTCGTGAGTCGTGAGCAGTGTAGTTCCTTTTATCATACATCATACCATATATGCCATGTACTTTGGACTATGAATTAAGTATAATGTTACGGCACATATATCAAATATATCTCAATCATAAAAACAGTAATCTGCATTTTCAAACTTTTTAACTGTATTCAGTATTCAACTTTGTCCTGTTATTATTTTTATTACTATTGTAGATGCTATGAAGTTCCTCTGAAAACTAGGATGTTTGGTAGAAATTGAAAGTGTAAATTAAACCTGTACAAAAACTTACAAGTATTATGTAAGCAGTCAACAATATAAGTAACAAGTATTATATTTATACTGTATTTCATACATGTCATATTGTTATCATGTCATATGTATAACTACTAAATACAGATTTAAACCGCATTTACATAATAATTATTATACAACCTAAACAATAAACATATTATATGTACATGAAAACAGCAAATAAGGTGAGATTTTGGGACAAGAGGCTTGAGAGTGAAAGTAGTGTTAAGTATACGCTAAATATGCACTGTGTACTGTAGATCTGTTCGTGTATGTATTATAGATTATAGATACATGTTAAAATTGCAAAGCCATATGTTTTACAACTTGCTACTTTTTAACACAGCAATCAGACTTCTTCATACATAAACTAGTTTTGAATATAATATTTTACTAACCAAATTTCATTGTTTCTCATTCTTGAATCTGTATCAAAAAATAGATTGTACACTTTTGTAGTGTAAAATCTAAAGTCTTATAATTCAAAAATTGTCCTTCATCTTTCATGCTCATAGTACAATACAGTATTCCCTTCTCTCCATTTTCAACAGATACTTCACTCTTCAGACTCTATATTATTATGTTCAGAAATTGTATGAATTTATAGAGCTTATGTATTATGTATGGTACATAGTCTGCAATACGTAATACCTGTACAGTGTACAGTGTACAGTGTACAGTGTGCAATGCCTAAAGTGGATTGAATATTCCCATAAATGTATTACAATAATTTCAATAGTATTTAACAATAATAATTATTAGACAGTGTCGTGATACCAATAAATAGCTATACAAAATTCGTTCATAAACTTGTGACTAAAGTATATGCACATAATATATATATTTTACCATTTATATTTCGTGGCCTGTAGCAGAGCATATCGATAACGACCTAATCATTTTAGCAATGAACCATGTACTAAATACTAATAAAATACAACTACTAATATTCATCAGTCAACAGTCAACAGTCTCAAAAGAGCTTGTTTTAATGAACAAATTGTCAAAATTGGGACAAACGACAGTCTAAATTAATTATCTCGACAACTCAAACTGTGACTGTGCTAAATACTAAATACTAAGTAAGTACTCACAGCTCACAGCTCACAAGGCAGTTCAGTTACATTTACTACGTACATTATGACTAGTGAATGAAGAATGAAATGTTGACTGCTAAATATATATTACATACTCATAATATATTGAAAATTGAAAACAATTATTCCTCTCTCTCTGTGTTTTTTTACTACCTTTGATACCGTCAACTGTATCACTATTATTGTAAAATCAAGGCTTTACATCTTTTACAAGTATTAATACTTGAATACTTCAAAAATATAGTGATATGCTTATAGAAAATATGTACAATTTACAATGTATACGCAGAACATTGAACATGCATGTCAAAGTCACACGTTGTTCTTTGTGTTTTGTGTTATGACTCGGATCAATCAGGCTCGACACTACCGAAGCATTTTTTCAAGTAGATTGACAATTCACGATTCACAATACACAATACACAATACAGTAGAGAGTATGTATAGAGGACAGAAAACAGGGTGACTGATTAGATTGTATCATGAGACATGAGAATCATGAGGATCATGAGCCATTTGAGTGTACTTATTGTATTGTATAAGTATTGTGATATGATAAAAGAGAAATATTTCCATGATAATATTTTAAATGCTACATGTTAAAGCCGGCTCATATCTCATATATATTCATTCTACATAAATATAGCAATTATTCAAACCTTATTTAAAGTTGTACACTTTGTGATATACAATATAAATGATAGTACAAAAAATAGTACACTTGCACTTCACTTTCGTACATATGAATTTGAATACATTTGATTAGGACAAGTTTTTGAAGGTTTTCTAGCAAATTCTTTTATCACACAGTATTTTGCATTGTATTTTTTAGTGTAATAAAAAAATATGATTTACGATAGTATAAAATGATGATGTAAAGCTACAATTATTTACAAAATTAAAATAAACATCCGACTCGAAATCCATTTCAAAAAGACACAATTTAAAAGGATAATTTTAGCATGAGTCCTCTTTGTGGCTTTTTTAGTAATAAATCAGTTGAAACCAGTTTTTAAAAATATTTTCTATCTATCATTTTAGTTAGAAGAAAAAGGACTAAAGGGTTTCACGAATCTTTTGTCATCCTCTCAGTCATCAACTTGAACAAGAACAAGAACGTAAAGGAAAAAGGAAGGTGTGTAACATGTAAAATGTAATGTCTAGTGTGTACTGCATAAGATATAAGAAAAGACAAAGGCTACACAGAGGAGTCAGAGCTAGAGGGAATAATGATAAATATGAACTTAAAGTAAAGATTTGCGTGAATCATTCTCATTCATTCGTTCATTCATTCATTCATTAATTTATTCATGCAAAAAATGGATTTAAAAAAAATCTTGTCGGCACGCCCCAATCGAAGAGCATTAAGTATGAATGAATAAATGAGAAGACAGGTTAATGATATAGTGACACAGGTACACATTATACTTTGTACACACTCATAGATACATGATCATAATAATTACGACGACTACGACGTTGACGATGCCGATGACGATGACGTTGAATGTGATGGGTGACTCATTCCTTCTTCATTTTGTCTTTGTTATGCTCATATATTGTCTGTGTAAAAGGTAAAAGTATCCTCGTCAATAAATGTATCGTAAGATATCTAGACAAGTGAGAAAGAGTGTTTGTCTAAAGTGTAACATTGTCATGTTCTTGTTATGTATACATTATTATACATTATACATGTACCATCATCATAATATTACTGTATTACATATATTATATGAGAAAGCCCATCATTTCATTTCATTTCGTTTCATTTGTGTGGGGAGGGTCGGATGAATATGAGGTGTACGGGGGCGTTGTGTTGTTGGTTGTTGGAAGTGACTAAAAGCTTGCCAATTACCTAATATCGATTTTCCATTAATTTACTTACTGCACTTCTACTGTCGTCCTTCTGTCTTCTTTTCTACTGTAAATACTCTTTACTTCTTTTTTTTTCATTTTCCTTTTTTTTCGCATTACCTACAACTTACAACTTGCGACTTACGACCGACTTACACACGAACCACCCAATACCCAATATACTTGTCATACACATTACACCTTATGACATGATTTCTAATACACTGAGTTCTGATTTTTCCAGGGGCAAAAGTTAGTGTAGTTGTAATCTCTCTCTTACTTACATATTAAATAAAAGAATTGAACGCAGGGGTTCAGACAGATATACATGTGTATATATATGAACTTAACTATGGGACTATAATAGAAAACTAGAGTCTGTGTTAAAACGCTTTTAATGATACGTCAGACGTCAGACGGATTTTTATTTCTTCCGTTGAATGGGTAAAAAATCAGTTAATTATGCCAAAGTGAGAATTAAATGTCCACCAGAGAATCGCTTACGAATACTGAATACACTGTAGAAATAATAGACAGTAGATGATGCTATTAAAAAAGAAGTGGAAAAAGATTGAGTATTCTTGACTTTTTTTTCCATCTTTTCTTTCTTCCTGCAAAACTTCCAGTTTACGTCTAATGTCTAATAATTCTAATACAGTACATACAACATATAACTCATGTATCATGTATAATACTTATTTCACATGGACAAAAGTAAATATGTAGATAACATGCATACGTGCGAAAACAATCATTGTATGCTAATAGCTAATGTAAATAAAAATATTACGTCACTCTTCATGTTTTTTCCCCTTATAAAGGCATTCATAAATATAAATGGTAAATGGTAAATACTAAATAGTAAAAAATATATGAGTACACAATGTACAATGCAACAGAGAGAAACATTCACGACCTGTGACTTTGAAAATCCATCATCTATCAAAAAGCTTCAAAGTAAACACGTGGAATATTATGTAGGATGTACGATGTATCCATCCAACATGTAAATTGTTTTAAATGTTACAAAAGAAGATGGAGTATTGAAAATAGGAGCTATTTGCGCGTATTCAAAATTTAAAAACATTGCTACAACTCAAATCCAATTTTACATGTCAAAACAAATAGGCTTGAGTCTGTATTCTTTTTTTGTAAAACTTTTAATGATCTCCTTAGATATCATAAATTCGAATTTACCCTTTGATAAAAGATAAAACACGATGATCTTGACTTTGACCAAAATAATAATTATTTTTTTATTGTGTAAACTGTGCAATGTACAGTGCAAAGTGCACAGTGTATTGACATATCTTTCACTTGTGTATTGTGTATGTAAATTTTGTACGTGATATGTACGAGTATGTACGATGTACAATTAATAATGGTATGGGTACTGAACACTTGACAAGAATGCGAGTATGAAAACAATAATAACTATAATATGGTCCTTTGTCGAGTACTTAATTAGAATTTAGAATTAAAAGGCATGCCCTTTACATACCATACATACTGTATACTATAATCAATGAGTTCATCGTGTAGACCATCTACAACCGACTAAACATGAACAGTTTTGTACAGGAGAATTAAATTCATTATTAAAAAAAGGTAATTGAAAAAAATGGTTTCTCAACAAACAGACTAGAGTTCTAGAGACTAGAGACGTGAGCAGTGAGCAGTCTTAAATCTCGAATACCATGAAATTATATCATTTTGTAACCTGTAAAAATAGCAACTACTTATTAAATAGATACATATTGTCTTTTCCAAATGACAAAGTCTGTAGCAGTCCAATGCTGTGTAGTCAACACTCTATTCACAGTACACACATTTTTCCTGTATGTATGAATTGTACATTGTACACATTTTTTTAAAAAAAATTAGAGGCTCTTTCAAGCAAATAGAAAAGTCACGCGACTCTCGTTTTTGCTCATTTTGTCAGTATCAAATACTACTGTACTACAGTATCCAGTAGTAGAAAATGAAGAGTGCATAATAATATAGCTTTATAGTTTTACTAATATTAATTTTATTACAAAAATTCTGAGCTACACATGAAACTGCAAGGCTAAAGAGTTACTTAAAATTAAAATGAATGGAGGTCTCTGAACTATACATGTAACACGTACTGTGTACAATGTACATTGTACATAATTAGGAATGCATCGCTTAAAATGGAATGCAGTTCTTAAGACTTGAGACTCCAGGATAAGTTCATCATTCATCATGTATCATGTACTTAATACAAAGTCAGGAAAAATGAACAAGATTCAGGATGAGCAATGAACAATTCATGTAATGTGAATCGTGGAGTTTTTAGCTGTTTTAACCAAGCTAAAACTATTCAAGATACAATCAAACATCACACATCAGCCTCATATGTGAAGCACATATTATTTGCTATTCCTACTCTTTGGATTTAGATTTGAAGATGTTTGATATTATTACGTAATAAACTTTGATGTTTGATGTTTGATGCGCTAAAGAGTGAGTATCATCGGTGCAGTTTGACTGTTTTTTGACTGAGATGAGTTTGAGAGGGAAATCCGTGAAACGTGAAAAATATTGTACACAAACCACTCAGTGGTTATTAGAATGACTGGCTAGCGTGAAACTTAATATTTTCCACCAAATTTCCATCAATGTGAAGGATGTATCAGCTATATATAAAATATGAAATATATAACATCGTGTTGATGTTTGATGCGCGCCTCTATATTATTGTATAACATAGATTGTAGTTATCAGATATTATAGATACATACTTCCTCAGATACACTTTACATCCTACATCTTACATTGTACACATTATACATATTGTATTACATGTTACAACCGGAAAACTACCTGCTACCTGCTGTACATATTTAACTAGCTACTTTATCATATCACCACTCTTTCTGTATCTTTTAAGTCTTCTCACAAATACTAAGGAAAAGACGGATAGACTTTTTAGCACATAAGTGTGCTCTCATCCTCACTCCATATCAAGCATTAAGACTTAGGACGCTCAAAACTTGCATGGCAGTGGGTAAAATCCAACATTCAACAATGAATGAAATAAATTGAATAAAAACTTGAAACTTCACCGTTCAGAGCTTTCTTTCTTCAGAAACATCATGAAATAGAGGTTTTACAATATATATTCTACTACATCCTTTCTAAATTCTACATTGTACATTCTATACTTTAGATTCTAGATCCACCGCCTCCTGTCAAAAGTATCAAAGGGAAAAATCAATCCGCCCGTGTGCAAGTAAAGTAAAGAATACGTTTTATTTGAGGAATTTTTAAAAACAAAGCATATAAAATGTACACTGTACAGTGTACACTTTGTAAGTTTATGTATTTGAAAACATACATCAAAAACATTTAGAAACCCAAACCCAAATCGGGGAAATGTCTAGAGCATCCCATTTGGACTTTGTACAGCATAATGGTAAAAAAATGAACATTCAACATTCAGTCAAATGTCAAAAAATTCCCACACGCCACAAATCAAAATCAAATATCAATATAACGAATAACGAACAGGCAAGTCAAAAGTCAAAAATCAAAAACAAACCCACAGAAAAAAAAAAATTTACAGTTTACAGTTTACAATACTCAGTATGTTTTTCTTCGCATCATGAACACAGGAAAAAAAATTATGACAGATGAAAGACAACAATTCATTTCTAAACCAGCAACCAACAATAAAAGAAAGATTACACGGTGATTTGTAATTTTTATTATTTTGCACATGTGAAGTATTAAAAGTACTAAGCACATAATTTGCACAATACACACAACATACAACAAGAATAAAAATGATGGTTGAATCAATCTTTCATGTGCAGCAAAATAAAACAAATGACTAGTAGAAGAGTGAGAGACTGAGGAAAAACAGAAAAGTCTTTCAAAAGTTGCAAACATATGTAATAATGTAATATGTGTATACTTAGAAAACCTATACATTTGATTTGATCGATGAATAGCCCAACTCTTTGTATTCTTTTCTAAGATTCCTTTTGGTCCTCATCCTTTGTATCATCTATCATCTGATCTGATCATACAAAATATATGTATACATACATTATACATTGTGTACAATGTACAATGAAAGATGCATGAATCATGATTTGCAACAACCAATCTGCACATTTACCATTTACCATTTAAGACAAACTACTCGTTCGTAAGTCGTAAGTACGAATAGATCTAATCATGAATCGTATATATGAATAGTTGTAGAAACTCTATAGCTTTTTTCCTTCTTCAACTATCAACTAGCATCCACCCGCTTTCAGTTTTTTCATCACTTCATTGCACCGCCTCTGCACTCTTCACTCTTTACATGTAAAGGAAACATGCATGGAAAATCTGCAGATCCCGCACAAGCAAATATTTTTTAACCCGCAAAAAGTCAGCCATTTTTTCTTAGAAAATAGGTACCTAAAGTGCCTTTTTCTAAGAAAATGGCG
>JABASP010000957.1:0-37041 GCA_019776565.1 Sminthurinus signatus | reverse complement strand
TAAGCGGAAAAAAATAAATTTTTCCGATTTAAATATTAAATCAAAAAAGTTTACACACCAAAAAAGATGTCCCGGTAAGCGGAAAAAAATAAAATTCTTCCGATTTAAATTTTAAATAAAAAAAGTTTACACACCAAAAAAGATGTCCCGGTAAGCGGAAAAAAATAAAATTCTTCCGATTTAAATTTTAAATCAAAAAAGTTTACACACCAAAAAAGATGTCCCGGTAAGCGGAAAAAAGTTTACATTTTTTTGGTCACTCGCTATAATGGACCTCCGGGCTTCGCCCTCCGGTCAATAAATGCATGATAAATAGGAACGGCTTTACTTCTACCACTACTACATATTTTATCCTTAATATCTTTCTACATTCTACATTCTAGTATGTTGTATGCACTAGACGTGTAATCCTGCACACTGATACATTTGTACATTGTACATTGTACACACTGATATTCCTGGACTAGACTGAATGGATGAAGTATGGACACAAAAAATATTTGCATATAAATTTTCTTCCTTGCTCATGCACTTTTTCTTCTACTTTTTCTTTTTTCTCAGTTCTTGGTTCTTGGGCTACTCCTTTTATTTTTTCCTTGTTCTTGATCAAAAAAGATTTCGCGATACCAGCTGGTTCCTGCCTGGTGGCAGTGCGGGAGAGAAAGTGAGAGAAAAGGATTCATGTATAGAAAGTAAAATGTACAATGTACATTGTACAACGTTTATTGTGTAGCATAGAGCTTATAGATATTAGATATATTGTACTTTTCCAGATTCCAGATTGTACATTTGAGATTCGAGATATGAACTCTTAAATTCTGCTATTTTTCCTTCTTTTTCCCATTTTTTCTATTTATGTACATGTAAAAGTCAAGTAGCTGTTCGCGGCTCTCGGTTCTTGGCCTCGTTTTTTCATAGTAAAACTCTACTTTGTACGTTGTACATTGTACACTGTACATTTTACATTTTTACATGGTCAACCTTTTTGCAGTCAGCATGTTGGCATCACTTGTCCTTCCACTCCCACTCTTCCCTGCTTTTTTTGTACTTTGTATCTACTTTTTAGGCAGATTATGCATGTATACGAATATATAAAGAACATGTACTGTACATTGTACAGTGTAAATTCTACACATATAATATATGGGGCAGCAGGAAATAAAAGAAAGAAAGAAATAAAGTATTATATAAAGCAGAATTCATGAGAAGGATGATCAATAATGTGAAGGTCAGTTATGGCATAGAAAATCTAGAATCTATAGAGCTGCATAATGCTGTAATACTCTGAGTGTACATTATATAATATAATATCTCATATCTAATACTTTATGCTTCTATTTTCTATGTTCTATATTTCGTAGGTAGTAGAATGTTCGAATAGCACATACAAGTACAAGTACAGAGTAGTCGTGAATAGAAGTGAGCTTTGTCCAGGAGTTTTTTATCTCTTTGAAAAAGATACATGGTGGATTTGATGATGTGGACATTGAACAGTGGACGGTGGGCAGTGGATATGTATTATATATTATGTATGTTGTGGAGGTTTCATGGGACATGGAAAAACTCGACTCGATGGCTTATCAGACAAGAGACTATCCCATGTTGTGTATCGCATAAAGCACGACACATAGAATATAGATAACTTATAATGCATAGTCAAAGGGAAAGTCGTAGTCACGGTATTTGTAAGTTGTAAGTCATTTCCCTAGGAATTGTGTGGAGTATGGAGTGAAAACTGCAGCTTACACTACTTTTCCTCCTCATTCTTCCTCTACACACAATGTACAATGTACAATGTATAGGCTATAAATGTGTGTGTCTCCTGCTGTGCCAGATCCATCCTGTCCTGCACCCCGGCCTTTTGTCTGTGTGTCGGCCCTTGTGTCTCTCATGATAAATTACCAAAAGAAAAACTTTTGAAACTTTCAACTAGATCCTAAAACCAACAGCCAACAACACAGTACATAGTGAAAGAAGAAAAGAAAGAAAGTAAGAAAGTAAGAAGAAGTATCGAACGAGGAGAGAAGAGAAAGGAACGGCGGCTCTCGGTCATGACTCATGACTCATGACCGACTGACAATACATGATTATGTACTACAACTACATCGTCTCCACTCTTTATTCTAGATTCCCTGTTTACTGTTTACATACACCATACACCGCATGAATGAGAAAATGCACCTATTGTACTCTACCATTATTCCATTATACATTATATTTTATATTTGTACATTGTACAGTGTACACTGCACTCTTTCTTCCTCAAAGTTGACTTTTTCCTGGAATAACAATCACCATCAAAAGAGAGAGAAAATGGAAGAGTGGAAAGATGAACAATGTACATTGTACGTAGACGAAGAAGAAACTCCCAAGTTGACATGTGTCAAGACTCAAGACGAAATTCAAAATTAAAGCAAAGACCACAGAGCTCAATCTCCAATCTCCAATCTAATATCCTCAAAATCACATCAAATTCACTCAGCTCTCAATTCAATCCAAAATCCACAATCAAAAATCGAGTGCACCGTCAAAAGTTGACTTAACCTCTGCTGCAAAAAACTAGTTGAGTAAATAAATACACGAGTTAAGTGCATGTACAATGTACAATGTACAATGCACATTGTAGTTTTTACCAAGTCATGACACGACATGGGACATCCCACGCTGCAAGAAAAAGCTGAGTGAAATGCTCTGAAGAATCCACAATCCACAATCAATCTACAAGGATTGTTGATGTTTTATTTAAAACCTCATCCGAATTTTCAACGTGCATTTAAGTACATAAGATAAGTACAAAGAATGATATAAATGAATTATTTATATCTCGAGAGGTCAACGATTAAGGAATGTAGGAAATGATGATGCAGAAATAGTGAGCATTGTACAAAAAAACATTGCACATTGTTTTTAAAACAAACGCAGGATGCTTCTGTCTAAAAATTATCAATTATCAATTTTGAATTCCGATTACAAATGTCTGTTTTAGTTGACATGAGCAAAATACTAAATCCAAAATCCGCACAGAAAATAGAAATATAAATGTAATGTTACTTACTCATTCGTTCTTTATTCTTTCGTCCATCTGGTCCCGTGCATGTGTTTAAAGTGTATTATGTATATTGTATTTATCAATGAATGGACAATGGACAGATAAGCCACCCAGCAAGAAATTGGAATGTATGTTTGATAGTTGGACATAAACAAGTAAATTATGCATGATACATAAAGTATAATTGTTTATTTTATATCGATTTCTCTCAATTTCCCATGTGCATGTTCCTTTTAACTTGAGACTTGAAACTTGACACAGGATTGGAAATCTTATCATGAGACAAATATGTAAATAGTAAATAGTACTTAACTTTCAAGTGCATAGTAAATTTATAATGTGTACAGCTGATGGGAGCTCATATTCAATACTCAATACTCATACATAATATAATATAATATATCTATCAATGTACACTGTACACATATCATTTGACAAGCTACAAGCTTACATTTCGTCTAGTTTGTTTTTATCCTTCCAATATCCAAGTTGTGACGATTACTCCTTCGTCCTTTGAACAGTCTTTTATCCATGTGCAGTATGTATTATGCATGAATTTTATACGTGTAAGCATTTCAGTTGCTATATGCTTTACGCTGTATACTGTATACTGTATACGTATGTATGACTCATCTCATGGTGTTCTTTCCTCTTTCCCAAGTTTCATATTTTTAGCTCAGGAGCTCTATTTCAATGTACTGTGTAAAATGTATACTTCTGATATATACTCTATACTGTACACTATAATATAGTTTGGCCTTTACTTGCACAACCCTCGTGTGTCATATGTAAGATACTTGGAATACTTTTCAAGCTGTGGTTGCTCCACATAAACTATGCAATTCATGTTGTGTATGCTTATTTGATATTTCTGTATTTATGTCGAGACGAGTTGTGTGTAGTGTGTACTGTCTCATCTTGTAATCACATGAACATTCAATCTAACGCAATGCTTTTTAAGCTCCAAGATTTACGATAACAACAACAGTAAATAGCAACTTGAACTTGACTAGGATTTTTGTAGAGTGCACGTGTATTTCTTGCTGGTTGCATGAGTGGAGTGCATAGGAGTACTGTAATAAACTGCACTGTGATTTGCGCATTTAAATTCTAAAGTCCAATAACTTTGTATCATTCCCGATGGACGGCTGCTCATCCGATCGGAGTTTGGAGAAGGAACCAGAGAAGAAAAGACTGAAAACCGAACATCAGCACCATTGTCCAAGGTATGTAAAGAGTAGAGGAAAAAATACAAAATATAATGTATTTGCAATTTGAAGTACTTCATTACAAGAACTGGGTAAAAAACATTTTAGACTTTAGACGTTAGACTTTGAAGGCCCCACCTTAAAATCTTTACTATAGTTTAGATTTCATTAGTAACCTTGTAAAAAAAAGTATTATTATATTTACTACAGTCGAACGACTGCCTCCTCAAAAACATTCTGCAAATGAAGTAACCCTGTGTGAATTTTGAAGAGAAGCATTTCAACTGCTAAACTCACGAGAGCCACTGCGAAACCGAGGAGTAGGAGGTAGAGGGAGGATTTCGTGAGGGAATTTTGAAATGTTTTCATTTTCTGGTATTCTTCAAGTTTCAGTACTTTTGTGTTCCAGGTCCAGAAATAATTTATTTCCATGAGATTCCCCAAATTCTCTACGTTGTTGAGTTCATGGACCTTTTTGAACTGCTCAAATATTCCCGTGTCCAGAAAGTTTTTGAACGCCCCCAGAACTAGGTCAAGATTGGGTGAGGAGAAGGCGGATCCTTTTGTAACGGTTTTAATTTGGTCTTTGAGCACCCTTAGACGATGCTTCTTATTCTCTAAAACGTCACCGATGAGAATGGACACAGCATATGAGGCCTCATGTAAATGTCACGATGAAATCTCGTTTTACTTTATTTCATCTTGCCATTTTATACTTTTATTGTAAAACGTTATGTTTTTAACTAAAATTAATGCAAATACTTTAATTATTCAAAAGTATCTCTTTATTTATGTAAACGTTTGTTTCAATTATTATTGTTCAATACTCAATATTCAATAATTTAATGCAAATATTTAAGTAATAACCAAGAAACGTTCCAAATACATCTAATTATTCAAGAATGAGTAGCAACAACAAAAGAAAACGTTCCACAATATATTTATTCAATAATTATAAAATATAAAATAATGCAAATGTGATGAGTAATCACAACAAAGAAACGTTCATGTAAATATATGCTAATGTCCAGCTGTGACTGGACACATGTCTTTGTTTATGTCTCTACTAAAAATTCTAAATAACTTATAACTAATAATATAATTTATTCATGTTTCCGATTTATACCTTAAAAAGTCAAACGTTTTTAATCCCTCTCGTCTAAAACAAAGGACTTGGATCCAGTATAAATAGAGGAGCCAAGTCCACGTTAAAATCAGTTCTTTCCTCCAGCTCTTGCCGAGAAGATCCCTGATAGTCCTCAAATTGTTCAGACTGGGATCTTCAACTTTTAACTTCACTCTCTTTTTGTAAACTTCTATTCGAAGTCCTGTTTTTATAAACTTCTAGTCACTTATTATTTTTCACACTTCTTAGGTCCGTCTGTACTAAGACTTGTGTGAAAATATATTCAGTTTTTATCAGTTACACTTCTTAGGTCCGAATGTACTAAGACTTGTGTAATACACACAGTATTTTCTTATAAATAAAAGGAAATACTTCAACAACCAAAACCAAATACTACAATCTACAGTGTTTCTCTACATTTATTCATTATTCATCAGTGCTTCTTCTCTATTTATTACACGAGTTCTAATAGTTATAAGTTATAAGTATTAGTTCACGAGTCCCGACGTTTATAGCGTTACAGTAAACTAGCTAATTTTAATTTTAACTTTGAGCTTGAGCTGCCATCCCAGTGTTTTTCCTCCAAGTTGTCAGGTCCAGGTCCAGTGTACCAGTTGTTGGCAATCAAACCCAATGAACTGTTGTTGAACATTGGATGGGCAAATGTCATTTGGAAGTTTATGGGATCTGAACCTGGATTTTCAAGGTCCCATGTGAATTTGTAGCCCTGCTCGATCAATTCGGGTAATTTGAGGTCAACAAAGGTCAACTCTGCCACCATCTGTTGACTTGTGAGGTAACATTGTGTCACCAAGAAGGTAATAAACGTCCAGAATGCCCAGAAGTAAAATTTTGGTATGGTCTTTGTTGGTTCTTCCGTTTCAGTTTTGTAAACCAAAATGAGGCGCCCCTCACTTTCCTTTTTTTCATTTTCATTTTCGTGGTATTGAGTGATGAGTGGGACCAAAAATTTGAAAAGGGATTCAAGAAAATTTGGCGTGAATTTTGTATGAAGTTTCTGGTGAAAAAAGTAGACCAGAACCGCACCACCCACCAAAAAACTCAGCATGAGCCAAACTGTGGGTGAAAATGGGTCCGTGATTGAGCAAAGAGGGCTCCACGAGTTAGAATCAGAATCAGAATCAGCATCCACTGATGATTTGTAACAAACGGTAAGGTGATCATAGTCCAAACCTTCAAAATGCTCAAAGGTTCGATAAACTAAGGAACAAGAGATACAAAACTGGAGGTCAACGGTTGCAAAATGTTTCCGCATCCTGTAAAACTCTCCAAAAATTAGCGAGGAGTAGTTGACCCGGCTCAACATTTCATGTGTCAAGTGATACAGAGCTAAATCATCCTCTAGGTGGGGATGTGGACGTCGTACGCGGAAGTGGAATGGACTGTCGTAGAGTTTCCGGAAAGTCCCATGCCGATTCTCCTTGTTGTAAAAGTAATTAAGGATTTTCCTATTTTTAAGGTACATTGCCGCATAGATGTCGCCTGTACCAATTTTTTGGCGGGCTTTTTGAAACCAAAGTTTAAATTTTCCAAGGGTCGGCGCCCTCGCCCTGTTTGACTCATAATAATATTCATATTTTCCCGCCTTGGGCCACTCTCCCAAGTCTTTCAAGTTTTCCAAATGGATTAAGTTGATGATAAATTTTAGCTTTTCAATTTTGACCTGTATAAAGGCCATGCTTTTGATTTCGATTATGTTTGCGGACCCGATTCCAATTCCGATTCCGACTGGAAATTCCACACCGATCTGAAGCATGTTCACGGGGGCAAATAAATGGCTCACTCTTCCATTAATTTGTTCAGTACGGATAGAGGGCGCGGTCCTTCCTTCAGTCTTTTTCTTTCGATTTTTATAAATATAATTTTGTCCCAAAAGGATGACAAAGTCCTCGAGAACGTTGAATTTCCAATCATTCCCCATAATTAAGCTACCAATAAGCCTCATCCGCCTCTCAATCCTTCGTTTGTGATGGTTATATTTGCGAGGGTTTAAAATGTCAGGATCCAGCAACAGATGGAGCGACGCACCCACCGTCCATTTGTAATCATTCATGTGTAGGAACAACGTGAAATCCTCTCCCATCTCACGATACTCCATTCTTTGATACAGTTTTTGATGACAACCAAAGGAATCACGGCAGAAAATCTGTGGGATTCCCATATTTTCCAAAAAAACTTGAATCTTTTCAAGCCACTCAAACACATAATCCACATAATCTTCCATTTGAACTATGATCCGATAGTTTTTAAACAGGGTCAACACTCTGGAGAAGGACTTTGACTCCCCAGGATTTTTTAGATTAGAATCCAGAGTTTTTTGTTCTATGGGATTTTTATTGTACACAGGAGGCTCAAAATTTGTGAATTTTATTTCTGGATGACATGACGCCGTTTTTATAATTAAAATTAAACACAAAACCAACGCTAGAAAACTGGTCTGCATTATATCGCGAGACATATTCAGAGCTTAGAATGTTCTGAAATACAATGAAAAAAGGAATAACAAAAAGAACAAGGAACAACTCTTGAATAATCAAAAGCCACCTGTTCAAACTGAAACAAAAACTGGAGACAGGAATAATTTATTACTCTTATGCTCTGGAGATTTTAAAAGAGCAAAAGATAAATACTGTGAAATCCCATGACATTTTTTGTTTGTTATTTGCTGCACCTACGTACAAGTTGAAACTTTTCCAAGAAACCTTGAGACTTGAGACACGGAACTTTTTTAATCGACAAGTTTAAATGTAAAATTTCCCGCCTTTTATGTATTCCGTACTAAACTCAAATGTAATTATTTTTTTTAAATTTTAAATACTTCCGATTTTACCCTTGGACTTTGAAATTTTCAGAGTATTTAGTCCTTGACCTGAAGTGTACAAAGTATATTTTTTAAGAACTCCACGTATCCCGGTTTTTCATCTCAATGTCGACATATTTTCTGTACATCCTACATTTTGTATGATATGACTGAAGTTGGATGGAGGATGCAGGAGACAAGTAGAAGAGGCCCTTGGATTTAATGTGTTTTAAATCGTTTCTAATACTTCTTGCTTATTCCTAGAAATTTTAGGATGCTAAGAATCTAGTATCAACGTATCAAAGTAATGCAACTAGAAACTAGAAACTAGATACTAGACACTAGATAAGACAAAGCGGGAAGGAATTTAGGACAATTTAGTTCAAGTGGGGATTTAAGATTTTCCTTCTCAATTACTAAGACTACTTTACTATTACAATTACGATCTTGACTATATCTTCTTGCAGTCTCTTTCTATACTTTCCACCGTCTCCAACCGTCCTTTTATGTATCCAAGTATCCAAGTAACACTTTGCTCCAATTCACTTTGTCAACGGGCTACTACATAAAATGAATGTATAATGTATAATGTATAAATATGGTAGACGAACAACGCACAAGGAACAAGGATGAAATAGTTAAGTAGAAAAACTATCAAGTGTCTCTCTATACTCTTCATTTTATATTATATATTGTGTGTGTATAATGTACAATATATAATATTATAGAAAAGGGAAGATCCAGTTTTACGGAGAGATAAAATTAAAACGATGGAGTATGTAGAGAGTACAGTAGAGTGTAGAGAGCATAGAGTACACAAGCGGACTCATTGAGAACTTTTAATTTTCATTTTGATAGCTGTGAGAGTGTCGTAAATGTGGAGGAGACAAACTGGAGCAAGTCTTCAACTCAGCCTCAGAATCAGAAAGAGGATCAGAACCGGACTCGGAAGGAAAAGGAAATGGGAAGCGACGAAGAGGAGCTGGAACTCTTGGAAGTTTCCTCTGTAAAGTGCACTAGCTGTGACAAATGTAAACTAAATACTCTAATTAAAAACATTCTATCCACACATCCACTCATTTAAGCTTGTACGTTGTGCTCTGTACATTGTACTCTGTACATTGTACTCTGTACATTGTACTCTGTACATGCATTCCATATTCCATATAAGTTATAAGTAGGCTTGTTATGTGCAATATTAATTCTATGCTTGGAGTTGTTATACGTTGTTATGCAAGGTTTGCTCCTCTCCTTTCCTTGTATCAACAGTAGACGTTTGGTTGTAGATACAGCTAAATTGTACATTGTACATTGGACATACGTGTAAATTATACACTTTTTCTCCTGTGCTAAATTTAGTATAAAGTGTCGATATAGCATGTAACATTTAGTGTTTAATACTTTGCATTATTTGCAATGTGGCTTATTCATGTGGAAAAAATGTAAAAAGTAATTGGTTTGATTTTGCACTGCACTGTATGTCAAATTTCTCATGATCAGCAATAACCAATTTTTCAGCAGACAAAAAGTACCAGAGGTAACAAAAAAGAAAAGCAAACTTGAATAAAGTTCAAAGTTCTATATTATACGGATTTTTCGTGGAAAATGCATAGGTTTTACTTTTACATTTTACTAGTAATTTTGAAACGAAATTAGGGCATTAATTAAATTCTGATTATCTTGAGTCTTGTTACGAAAGCTTATTAATTTTTTGTGTAACTTATGTCATCATATTACATGTTACGTGTTTGCCATTTACCATGTTTTTTGCTACTGCCCAAGATGAAACAATCAAATATTTTGCATAAGATGCGACAAAAACTACAAAATCTACATTTTTTTCTGCAGATTTTAAATTCAAGATTCTTATTTCTTGTAACATAATGAAAAATGTAAACTATTTGTAACTGGATTGAACATTGAAATCGAAGCTTTTGGGAGTAGGGAGTACATGTATATTTTCTCCGTTTAAAATTTGAGACCGCAAAATTTCATTAATACGATAACAAATAAAATGAATAAGTTACTTAACCCGCCCCATTGTAAAGAATTTAAACATATGTCAGCAGACCGTTGCCGTTGCATATTACAAGTTACACATTCCTTTCTTTTTATTCTTCCAGTTTAATTGAAATTTTAGTAGCTTTCTAACTAACAAGGAAAATTAGCCTCCAGCCTTAAATTTGTTAAATTTGCACTTTGTACGCTGTACTTTTTACAAAGCAAAGATTGAAATACTTGGATGTTGGATTTCAAAAACAGAATCTTCCCTATAATATCTACAATGTACAAAATACTAGCCCTTTCCTAGTCGATCATCTGCTTTGTCCTCTGATGAAGTAACCAATGTACATTGTACACTGTACATTGTACATGAACGTTTATATATTTATTTTAGTATGAAAAATTTAAACAAGCTCAATTAGGTAGTTGTTTATGCCGTTGAGGAATTTGCATAGCGTATTGTTTGTAATATGGGAAATATGGTGAATGTAAAATTTGACTAGTTCAATCTTCAATGAAGACTGTAGGCTGTAGATTGTAGATGGTACTGCGTTTGTAAATTTGAGTGTGGTCATAGAAAATATAAAATAGAATATAGAGCAAATATGTACTATAATATAATATCATGAGAAAAGCTAAAAAGTGTATGGTACATTTCAACTCCTTATATACATATATGTAATATCTAGACAAAGAAAATAGGAAATTTGTGATAGTACTTCCTTGACTAATTGTGATTATGAGAGTCGAAGAGTAGTGAGTAGTGTGTATTAGCAGTGTGTCCTTATATCGTAGAGTACAATATGACTGGAAGGAACAAAAACAGATAAATACATATTATACAGACAAGTGGAGTCATGTCATTGAATAGTGAATAGTAAATGCAGCTACTAATCGTTTCTTCCTCTCCTCCTCCTCTTCCTCCTCTTCCTCACTCTTGGCTCCTCTCTAACACAAAGTAGATACTGGATACTAGAAACACAGTCAACAGTGTACCGTCCGTGTGCTATGCAAAAGAAGGGAGAAAATATTCTGCAAATGCTGTATGCTGTGGACCCTGGATTCTGGATTCTGGCTGATGCTAGAGAAAAGAATGAAAGTGTTTGTAGAGAAATTTAGTATATAGAATGTAGAATGTAGAGTGTAGAGAGTGGCCTGAGCTAATCGAGCTAATGACTTGTCTAATTTCCAGCACACATATACAAATAGGGCAAATAGCGCCTGCACAAATAGACAGAGACACCCGAGACTCTGGAGCCTGAATCTAGAGAGAACCGAGAGCAGAGAGCAGAGGAGAATGGAAAATCATGATTACAGTATTTTGTATTTTGTACTTTGTATTTTGTAGATATTTCCTATCCACATTAATAATATACTCGTAAATATCTGTTGGCCGCTTCAAGTTTTCCAATTATTCTAATGTATTGTTGTAATTTCTCCTTTCTCCTCCTCCTCCACTACGCTGTACAGTATTATGGTTGAAATTCTAATTGTAATCGTAATCGTAAGGGTAATCGTAAGCATGTCGTGCTGTAATGACCCAACAATAATTTTTTTCCTACATGCTCATGTAGTACAACTACTAAATATACTAAATATGTACATACTATTTCTATTGCTATTATTTGCACAACATATTTGCTGAGGATGAGGATAGTAATAATAATAATAATGATGATGCTTTTCCTTCTTTTTCCTTTCCTTTTGTTGGCTGACTGGCGAACTGGTGTAACAGCTGTAGGGATGTTCGTCCACGGACAATTCCAAAGTGTGGAAACACTACTTCGTGATGACAGTCGGAACGAGTTGAATTCCTGGTGTCGGGTTAGTTTGTATTTTGTATATTTACATTTACATTACATGTATCACACGATACAAGTATTATACATTTCTAATTCATTCTAATGAGCCTCAAATACATTTCAAAACCTCATTAGTGTACACTCTACACTGTACACTTTGCTATACACCAAATACTTGTAAGTTCTTCGTAGTTTACATTCAAAATACACGTAATTTGTACAGTGCAAACTGTGCACAGCCGGGAAACTGAACACTGAACACTGAACAACAAATGAGAAACCCAGAAAACTAGTTTGTTTCAAGTATCCAATAGCAAGTATTTGCAAACCAAAAACCAACCCACCAACAAACAACAAATGCGAATTCTCCTCTTAATTTAAAACGTTGAGAATAATAATAATAATTACTGGCAAAATTCCTGATGAATTCAATTTTATTGTGCTTCCCATTTCTCTGTATAAAATACACAATACAAAATACACCATTTATACACATAAATCATAAATTGCAAATTGCAATGATCCAAATTCCAAATTTCGTGTGTCTAAAATATAAAAGATTGTGCATTGTGAATTGTGATCTAACTTTGAATAATTTTCAATGTGTTTGATTTCTCTTTCACTTTTGAATTTTGAAGGTGAAGGATGAGTCGGACCGTCGGGTGTTGTTCACACTGAGTCAGATAATTTACAAGGAGTATGAAATGCCGGATGAGAGTGCGGATGAAGTTGAATTTGCCTTTCCACTCCCCTCAGATTTAGCCAAAATATTCTGGAGACGAGGAGAAGCCATTGGATTTTATACCGTCAAACTTAAGGGTAAGTAGTAAACTAACTAAACTAAATTAGTATAGATCTGTATTCTTTAACATACTATAAAATACGCATTATTAATATAGTACATTTTAAAATAGAGCGCTTTTCAGCAAACCAAAAACCATAACTTTTTATTTGAAAGTTGTGAATGCAGAAAAAAGTACAAACAAAAAACAAACAAAGCTTGTTTCCTATCGTTTTCTCGTTTCTCCTTTCCTCTTTCGTTCTGCTCTACATACTCCCTTCACAACTGACCAGTCTAACAATTTATGCCGAGATGATGAGCGGGTAATCTTGGATCTTTGGGCTATTTCTGTTCTGCCTGTCCAACTTTGTGGAACGGTCAACAAAGGAAGCCAGGCCAGTTTCAAAACATGATGTGTGCACTGTACACATGTAGTATCTAGAATCTAAAATCTAGTAACTAGTACTTTGTCTACCATCAACAAATAAACCACTACCAGCAGCAGGATCAAATTTCTGTTTGCTTCTGTCCGCCTCCTGGCTTCTGTCTACATGTTAAAAACACAAACAAACTAAAAACTAATGCACATCTACATGTACATTGTACATTAGATTCAACTCAAACTCAAACTCACACACAAACTAATGACAGTCAACAGTCAACAGCCAGCAACCAAAACAACTATCTATAAACACATAGTTTTTTCAGACAAAAAGTTTTGAACATTGGTTAGAAAATAAGAGTGGGGAATCATGCAGGTACTATGGATGTATTATGCTGTATATTATACATAAATATATCATAACACAGAGAATGGAGAATAGAAAATAGAGAACAAGTAAAAAAAAATGTCCCATATCCAGACCAAAAGTTCAGACTTGAAAGTTGAGAAGAGAAAAGAGAAAACTCATAGGGAAAAGGGAAAGTAAACATGTGCATCTATTTATGTACAATGTACAGAGACATTAACTTTTCACATTCGACATATGATACAGAAATTCCTAAGAAAAATAGGAAATGGCCATTTCTTTTACAATAAACAATCTAGTCTAAAGGAAAATAGAAATAGATAAGTAGTTTAAAACCTTAAATCCTGCAGTAGATTAGTATAATAAAGAACTTAATGTGTAGATACGTATGTTTTACTTTTTACTGTTTTACACAAAAATAGGAAAACCACACGAGTTGATTGTTTATTATTTACATTGTATTTATTCCTGTTAATATTTTTAGGAACTCTGGACACGGAGACTCTATTTTACTACACGATGGACTCTCTGGATACCATTTTCATCCGACGAGAGCACAGGCGGCAAAAATTTGCTTCCAGCGCACTCATGGACCTCCTCCGTGATTTCCCTGACCAGAATATTGGCTTCAGTTATCCAATCTCCTTTGGCATGATGAAAGGTTTGCTTTTTAACATAAATAATAAATTTGTACCAAAGTTGGCTATACTATTGGAAATATCTTTCATATATTATATTGAGCTTTTTATATTACGTATTTACTTTTTTCTCAACTTTTCCTCTTTTCTCCATAACAAAATGAGTTGGACTGTAATATACCAATACTGCAAACTGCTAACTGCTAAATGGACTATTGTATTTGTACTACAGAGAGAACAGGGCACCGTTATTAAATTATCTAAAAGTAAAATGCCTACAACCGTCAGCCGTTCAATTTTCTGGAAGAGTGGGAAGAAAGTACATTGTACATGAGAGACAAAATACTTGTAACTTGTACGTTTTAGTCTCGAGTCTCGAGTTATTGTTGAATTTCAATTTTCCATACTTCTATTACATAATATATAAGACATAAGACTGGACGATTGTTACTGATATCAAATGTGTAAGTTTGCAATCGTGTCTCTCTGGCTTCTTGAGAAATTATCATTAAGTCAAGCCAAAGGGGCTAGCAGCTAGCAAATGAGCAAATGAGGGGACTGAGGAGAAAGGAAAGATGGAATTAAAGAACATTGTCCGAGAAGCTGTGGATATTGTACAATGTACAATGTACAATATTTGGAAGTTTAGACTTGGAGTTAGATGGACATGAGGCTGGCGGCTGAGAAGCTGAGAAACTGAGAAGCTGGAAGAGAATGGGAGAACATGGTTATTATTGACTGACTAAATAAATAAATAAATAGATATGAAATAAGAAACTGAAGCTATCCACTATCCACTGTCTGCTGTCTGCTGTCTGTATTCCAAGAGACATAAATCTGTATACAGCAAAGAGGAAAATCAAGGGAATTGAACATGTTCAATGTTCAGTGTTCAATCTTCCATGTTCAAGTTCAACCTGACAAACATGACGGGCCGACTCATATGTATGATGACGCTAGACGATAGACTGGAGACGATAGTGACGATGATGCTGATGATCCCGTCGGATGTCACAGCCAGCAGCCAGCAGGACCTCCTCATGTGTTCTACCGTTCTACATTCTACATTATCTGTAGTCTCTCGTGTCTCGCGCAATGTTTGTCTCCTTCTGTACAGCACAGAAGTTCTTGTCACGTCCCTCGACTGTAGACTGTGGACTGTGGACTAACATCCAAAATCACTAGATGTCCAATGCCAAATGCCAATTCCAACTCCAACTCTAACTAAAATATCAAATATCAAGCATCAAGCATCAAACAGTATAAAATATAAAACATATCTAATATTATAAAGACATGACGTAAGCTACAGAAATGAGAGGAAACATAATAACTTCTTGTTCATTGTACATTGTATGTACATTGTACACACATGGATCCAAGTTGCTTTCCAAAATCTAAATCTGGTCCCTACACAATACACAATACACAATAACTGCGTGTAGATTGTAGATACTTTGTAGTTTGTAGTTTGTAGCCTGTTCACTGAGAAAACATCAGAATCATCTGTAGAAACTACAAATGTATACAGAAAAATCCAGTGACAAGAAACAGCGAACACACATGGAGAGACGAGAGAGTGAAAGACAAGTCGTATCAGACAAGACGCCTCGACTCAACTCTTTTCCAACGTCCAACTCAAGTCAACTCTCTGTTTCTGTTCTTTGATTCTTTGAACATAACACAGAAAGTTGCCAATAATAAGTCATATCCATGTCTTTCAAAAGTTAAACCGATTCCTGACAGCTCCATGTTTGGTGTATGTACATTGTACAATGTACATGTATCATGTATTATGAACACTGTGTGAGTACTTGTGAGTTGTGAGTGTATATTATTTCATGTATATAATGCATAGACTTTGAGTGAATCTAGATTCCAGATTCTAGAGTACAGACTCTGCTGACTACTTAGTATATAAAAAGCCGATCACAGAGAATGAGAATGGAAAGGAAAGAAAGCTTATTACTTTCTCCTCTCCTCTGCTCTGCTTTGCTCTCACCAGTCCAAAAGTTTATGTGTATTTTCTGACTCATCTTTTGATTCCTTCTTCTTTCTCCTTGGGCTTCCCGATGTCAAACATGTTTCTACGGCGGGATACAACTTTATCCATCTGACACTGTAGATAGACGAAGAAGAAGAAGACGAAAAAGAAGAAAAAATGACAAAGAAAGGAGAGAAAATGAGACATTTCTACTAAATACACGCGTTTTTTTTTGTTCTTCTTCTTCTTCATCTTTTTCATCTTTCTTGAACAATTTCTTTCCCTTCGTTTTTTGACACTAAAATTTAAAAGTGACATTGGAAGACTAATAATAAGATATAAGACGAATAAGATAGAAAATAGACGATAGATGATTCAGACATAAATAATTCCCTCACGTACATCCTACATCTTACATTCTACATTCTACATGCCAGTAGTATTATACTTACATGAACGCGTCATTCTTTTCCAATGAGAAGGGTTTATTGCGCTGGGTTTTTTTCTACTTTGAAACGTTTAGTTTATACTTGATATTGTATTAGTTTTATTGTATTTTGTATTGTATTATATTGTATTGCATTGTATTGAATGAATCGCAGTCAAATGGATTACAACAACATGGAAAATACAATATACAAAATACTATTGCTAAATTGGAAACAAAATGCTTTTATCTTTATGTGTTGTATTACTTGTACTTTTATTGTTTGTTGTATTTTGTATTTTGTACTTTGTTGTAGTGCTTGGGAACCATTTGGAAAAACGAGTTGGAGATCGTGCCCGGTTGTGGGAGATTGAAAATTACGGGACGAGCATAGGCAACTGTCGTAATTTGTGGCTCGTATTACAACGACAACGCAAAGTGCTAGGTGGCCTCAAGAAACCACAACTCACAGATTGAGAGGAAGAGCAAATAGATAGACAAAGATATAAAGTACAAGCCCAAGAACAACTTGCTGGTTCTGGTTGTTCTTTGGTCAACAGGGAGACGACGACGGACAAGAAAATGACATTTAGAATCTAGACTCTAGGTTACATAGTCGCGGAAAAGCAAAAGTAAAACCCGCATTGACCTCATCGCAAAATTATTGTACATACTACAAGGAAAATCTGTTCACTCCCTGTACTAAGTTACAGCACGATGAGAGAAGAAGCTCCAACAATTTCTTTAGCCATGACACTATACCACGTCTTCGTCCTCAGCAGCTCCGTCATGACAAGCCCACATTTATATTCCGAGTCCCGAGTCTTCTGTGTCCCCTCTACTAAAATAAATATAAAAGTAGGCAATTCAAGCAAGCAAATTATGATGCTCTGTTTATACTTTATACATTGAAAACTTGAGATTTAGGAAAACTAAAAAAGACTAAATACTTTAAGAAAAACACGGAATGCTGGTCAAATTTGTTTACATAATATTAAAGTTTAGTGGAAAAGATGTATGATCGTCTAATAAAAACCTCTGGTTGTCAATATATTATAGTTTATAATAATAACATGAAATAACATTTGCTGCATAGGATGTTTTAGTTCTTTTCACTTTCCATTGTATCAAATTTATTAAGGCAGAAAAATTTCCCCAGAAAAATAACAATAATTAATCCTATATATCCTACACATATTTTAAATATTAAATATATATTAAATCTATTATCATGGTTCTTCTTGTTTTTCAACTATAACAATGTAACAATAATATTATGGTTTTATAAATGCAATTATTTTACTTACATGACATATTCCTAAATATTATTAAAGTAGGTCGTAGATGTAGCAAGACATTTCTATTTGTAAACTTGTATTCGTGTATTCAAAATTGCAATCTGGACTCGTTACAAGATTGTATAAATATTGGAGGTTGTGTAGTACTTAATATGGGGAATTGTACTACATTTACAATATTGGTAATACCCAATTAATAATTAATATCAATAAATATTGTAAACTACATTTACTTAATATATTTTTTCTAAATACTTAATAATAATAATAATAACTGATTATAACAATTAAACTACATTTTATATCGGATATTCAGAAACATTTTATTTTTAAATAAAAAAAAATTATACGATGATAATGCGCATTTTGTAATATCAGCATAGTTTTTGGGAGGCGACTTTTTTTTATACACTGAGCACTGATTGCAGATTACAGAGAGTAGAGAGAGTACAGTTGTAGTTATCATAAATACAATACGCCCCGCATTTTTTTATTTTTATACGCATGTACTTTTTTTCCATTTTTATTACTACATCTGCGTTTCCGAATTATTTTTTATTTAAAAAAAACGGAGAACAATTCTGTATGTTTACGATACATATTATATTATATTATAGGTATATGTACAATGTAATAAGAAACACACGAGGAGGAGCACCATTTGGTCAAACGTTCTGGATTCTAGAGCTTGAACAGTACACGATCCAAAATCCAAACCAAATAACTTTACTGTACAGTGACAAGACAATAACAATAATCGTGCTTCTATACAACATAATATAATTCAAATGCTACAGAGCGCAGTAAAAACTATTTCTATTTCTATATAAATTTTATATACACCATACGTGTGTGGTGTTCAACTACAACAACAACAACAAAAATATTGGTTACTATCCAGAAACTACATCCCAGAAAATGAAAATGAAAAAGAAAAAGGAAAATAGGAGGCGAATCTGAATGAAGAAAAAAAAACGAAACAAAAACCAAATCTAACCACTGACGACTTGGGACTTGGAAACATTAGCATATTACTCTAATCGTGAGCTACTCTATAAAGTATAACATAATGGGAATGAGTAAAGCATAACTTTATAGACTTTTTCTTTCTCTCTTTCTATTTCGTATCTCCTTCTTACATCTCTCGCTTTATTTCAAATACGTTTGAAAACTGGAAAAAATTATACAAAAAGAAAGTAAAATAACAGAAACCAAATCCTTATAATGTGCTCTTGTGTATTATATAATCTATATTATATATAAACCATACATGCACACATTGTACACTGTATTCTTACAGACAAACTGCATACACAGAGAGAAATGTGTTTTTTTGGATTTATCAAACAGCATAGAAACCAAACCAGGTTTTTCTGTAGATAAATGATGCTGTACTGTATTTCAGTTAAATACTCTCTATAATACTTACATATCATACACATTAAAAGTCTGTCGTGAATTTCGATTGTCAAACTAAAGCAACAATAAAACAAATCCTGTTTTAAATAAATATGTGCTTTTTAATACAATATATTATAGATTATACGTACATACGAATGAAATGAAAAAAAAAACTTGCCATTCTGTCTCCTGTACAAGGAATGGGAAAAGTAAAACAAAATTAATATCAGCTTATAGATTTCATTACATACATGTATATTGTACATTCGAGCACTTTCTGTAGTCCATCACTCTAGAGAGTTCAAGCAAAGGGAAAGAGACTTGGAACGTTACATATGTAACACAATATTAATTTTAACACCAAACTAAACCTTCTACTACACTAACACAAAGACAAAGACAACAATTCTGTTTTAAAATAAATCCTATTAACTCATACACAGTTTTGTAGACGAAAAGGGAGGGAGAGAGAGAAACAGCTTATCTCTTTCTAGACGACATTAAATGGAAAGCTCGCTTTCTAGTTTCTAGATATGTGAGATGTGAGTATATTTCAAATGGAGAACGAGAAAAAGAAAAAAAGAAGGAGAGGGGAGGGAGGAGAATGTAGAGGAAAAAACAGCGAAAAGTAGAGTAGCGAGTTGCAGTTGAGAGAGAAAAAGAGAGTTGTGTGAGCTTTTCCAAAAAGCTTTGTAGGATTATCCGATTCAGAAGATACGAAATAGTTAGGCTCACAGATAAAAGTCAGGAGGAATTATTTGAGAGCCTCTTTCAATTCCTGGAGCAACATTGAGCCAATAACGATTTTTTCACATAGCACGACCACACGAGCTGTCTGGTCACTTTCCTCGGATGTTATTGCAGTACCATCACCATTTTTCGGCAAGTGGATTGTCACTAGGACCAATGTGTTGGCTGATAATGTCTGTCCGGCAAATCTGCATTCAAAAAAATAAATAAAAGAAACAAGATAAAAACAGTTTAAAACTCAATTTATACGCAAGTGGAATAAGAAGAGAAATATTTTTTGAATCAAAGCTTTAACTACATAGAATTAGTATGAGTTTTTCATGTACATTTAGTAATTAAAGCTCAACCATTTTTAAGTTTTACTTTTACAACATGTGGCTTACATTAATTAAATTTTTTAAGTTATATCTTAAATATTTATACTATATCAATTTGCAAAAAAATACACAGGACACTATTTTCCATTTTTTATATGCTCACATGTTATACAAAATAATCTAATGTTTAGAATTTTACTTGTAACATAATATTCTGTTGTTTTGAAGTCCCAGTGTAAACTTTACATCAACTCTATATGTGTTTTTACATGTTTCTAAAAACGGGTAGTACTATATCTTATAAAAAAGTTTATATTATAAAAAATATCTCTACACTACATCTTGAGAGTTAAATTTACAAGAAAATCTTTTTAACCACAGAATCACCAAAGAACGTCATAACACAACTCTGTACCTTATGGTAAAACAACAATAATAAGAATAGAATGACAAGTTATATACATTGTACATGTAAGTAAGAGGGCAGGCTAGTTTCTCTCTTGTAGTTTTCAAAACAAACTTGTTTCTTGTCCATGTGTATAATGTTATGCGGTACTTTCACAACTCTCACAAGTCCACATAAACATACGGCTAATGCTAATATCACAGATTTTGTCGTTAGACCACGTCGTTATGTACAACATAATATATAATATAGGGCATGAAACATGAAATGAAGGACAAGATTTCTCTCCTCCTGCTCCTTTGTGTCTTTGTACATCATGTGTACACATGTACATACTTATATTCTAGTTTGTAGTTTAGTAAAATATCAGCCACTTTCACCACCATCACCATCACGAAATAATAAAAAGAACCATTTACCTAACGAGATCATCTTGTGTGGATGGCACTTGCAAAAGATTGGCAGTCTCATATACCCTTTGGACAAGGCGTGAGCTGGAACTCCCAAGAGTCGGATTCAAAACTACCTTCGCCTCATGTTCATTCATGCCACGTAATTTACCTATAAACATGCAAAATAAGAAAAAATTACATTAAACAAAAAAAAAACTTTTCACGCATATGCGCATTACCTTATAAGATATAACATATAAAATTTTGTTCATAAAAAACTCGGTATTAAATATCTAAAACTAGTCCAGTAAGGAAGTGCAGTGTGTACTAGTTATTTGTATAATAATAATAATACTATATAAAAATGAAAAACTTGGAAAACTTGGATATATTTAAAATAAATTGTAAATATTTTATACACACAATAGAGCATTACTGATTACTGACTGAGCATCTTAAGAATTTAGGTCATAATATATAAAAGTTTTTTTTTTTATAAAATCCTCAAGTTTTAGGGTATAGCACAGAGGAAAATAAAATATAAAAAAAAATAGAAAAATTCACATAAAAGCCATGATGAAAGAAACAAAAAAGAATGATGCAGAAGAAGAAAAGATTAAGTACTTTCTAGAGATTTTTCCAAGTATAAAAAATAATAATAATAATGGTACAAGAACAAGTTCAGGAATTGCTGAGCGATGAAAAGGAAAGTGAGAAACTGAGAAAGTCAAGAAGAAGAAGAAGGAAAGGGGGGAAAAGAAAAGTAAGAACATAGACTAACCTTGTTCGGAAATAAAAAGTGCTTCGGACATGGTGACGGCTCGAAGAAGTTCTCCTATGGGAGCATTGATTGTCACCGTCTGTTTCTTTTCTGGCTCCACTTTGGTTGCCCATAAAATTTCCATTTTGGCTCCTTGAGTCGTGTCATTGAAGTCAATTCCAAGTGTGACCACCGTAACGTTACCCGGTTCTAGTTGGTCTATTGGTCCGAAATCATGGACAGACATCCCTGGTGCAAGAGGCTAGTATGTATAAAAAAAACACACATAGACATACACATTATTACATTTCTATATTATATACTCATAGTATTGTTATTTTACACATTGGTTTTACACAACCCACACTTTTGCAAAAGTGAACATGTACAATGTACATATATACAGAATACAGATATGTACCTAGGTATATACATATACATGTATAAGACCAAATCAAATCACATAAATTCCATTTTCTTCTCCTTCAATGCTCATTCCATACATTCTTTCACCTAGTAACCTCCATCTTCACAACTTTCTCTAAATCCTCTCCGTCTATTCAATGTGTTATGTGTGTGTTCTTCATGCAATTGTACCTTTTTCACCCTCAACGGCAAAAACAACCAAACCCTATACAATACACACACATACATGTATATCCACACGGAAGACGAGGAGGAAGGAGAAGAAGAACACGATACACTGACAAAATTGATTTTCTTACCATTCTAACCCAAATAACACGCTCTCACACTCACAACTTTCTCCTCCTTCTACATGTTCAACGAATCATTCCCAAAAAATTCCAATCTTTTATTTTTTCCCTCATCTACTCCTCTCTCTTTTTTTTGTTTCTTCAAATCAAATCTTTTTCTTAGCATAAAATCAATAAAAAGGCAATAATAACGATGATGATGATAGTTATAATAATAATAATACTAATACATTTTATAGACTTTTTTTTTGTAGAAATAGACATAAAAATCAGTTTTGATAATACCAGAAACAAAAAAAAACTCAAATACACAACCTAAGCATTAAAATCAATATTTAATACCCCATCCCCCGTCCTTACTACTTTTAGTACATATATAAAACCATAACTAGTTGTATGTTGTATTTTCTATTTTTTCTATTGTCTATTGTCCATCACAAACATCACATAACATATGTACATTGGTGTATACTGTATACATTATCTATACATGGAATATAATATAGCATAATATATATTATATAAAAAGAGACGGTTTTTGTTTTGTTTTAAAACTTGTTATCTACGACAGCTTTTTTTCTTTCTTTACCGTGTCCATTATTCTATAACTCTTCATATGTTTATAACGATCTCTTATCTTCCTCTTTAAATAAAATAAAAATAAAACTATATGAAAGAAGAAGGAATAATGATATTTTTATTGCTAAAAACAGAATATTCTACAACGATAACAATACAAAAAGGAAAGAGACGAAAGACAAAAGAGAATAGAAGATGTCGTAGCCGTAGTGGTAAAGTGGGAAGAAAAACAATGCCAACATTACATGATATGTCATCATAATAATCATCACGAGACGGAAAATAGGGCAGTTTATACAATACAAAGTTACTTTATTTACAGTACAAGTGTAACATGTACGTCGTTCTGTAATATATAATATACCATACCACTATTCTATAAAAGACAAAAAAGACAAAGTTAGTAATATTATACAGTAGTGCTAATATTATACTTTGTATGAAGACGAACCTTGAGGAAATCAGAAAAAGATGGTGCACTCTCTCTCTCTTTCTATGGTGTTCTTCTGCAACAGACTACCAACTACCACACATGGATGAAAGAAAAAGAGACAGAAACTCCCTCCTTCCAAAAGAAAGAAAGAAAGAAGATGGAGAAGAAGAGTTCATAACTTGCAATGATCATGACATCATTCCAAACAGAAATGTCATATCAAGATAAGGAAAAGAAAGAGAAAAAAATCCTACAACTGGAAATGATGTCTCGTAGTCTCTCATACATGTACATTGAACAGTGTACAATGTACACGCAAAAAGATGAAGAACAACATGATGGAGACGAACAGACAGAACGACAGAAATCGAGAAGTGAAGTAATAGTACAGTAGAAGACAAAGGACGGACAAATAGAATAGAAAGAAAGAAAACACTAACGTAAGAGCAAAAGCAAATAAGTCTAAAAGGGTGAAACGAGATCACAATATATGTCTAGATATAATATGGTTTTTCGTATTCTTGGATATCTATATATGCGTATTGTATTTTGACATGACTTTTCGCTCATCTTCTCACACTTGGAGAACTTTCTCCTCCGCACACAAATATGTATCCTTAAATATAGTATCCTATGAGGAAAACAAGGGGAACAATTCAACAACAAAAACAGAAAGAAAGTTTTTTAGTTTTTTTTTTATACGCTTATGTATAGTGTATTATTTGTATAAAGACACACAAGACAACATGTCCCTCCACAGTCGTGTAACAAGGAACTTTCACACTGTTTTATGTACACAAACCTACATTTATGTACATATATAGCATTATCATTACAGAGACGTAACCAAATTCAAATAGAAAGCTATACTGGGACAAACAAACATGTCAAGTTTTTCAAAGTTTCTCCCTTTTTTTCCCTGTACATCGTATATCGTATCGTAGATATTTTTTACTTTACACGATAAATGTGTACCCTACATATCTACTTACATGTCTATATATATTATGAAAACTGTAAAACTCATTATTTTGGCAAAGACAAGAACCGTTTACAAACAAAAATCAAACACAAGGCACTTATTAAACTTTTACTTAAATTTGAATGGCTCTATAATAATATTCAGCATAATAACATACTTGTATCAGTAAAATTGTATTTTGTTATTGAATTGCGGTTCTTTAAATACGAAGAGAATACCAAACGGCGAATACTATTATTACACTGTTTTGATACTGTTACAATATTAGGCAATTTGGTACTTGGTATGTTAAAAATCCAAACAAATAGGCCTATCACAATGGAGAATCTTTGGAAAATTTGTTGTACAATAGTTAAAATGCAATTATTACTGTTCTTTTTCCTCTCACTATTATGAAACATGAAAATATATGTAGTTGAAACTACGTTAAAACGAGAATAAAAAGAGACTAAAACTGTTTACCTTTTTACCAACATGGATTTCCTTAAATGTATCCTTGGTTGATGCATTCGAGACTGTTAGTTCCACAGAGACCATGGAAGGTGAAGACAAATGTGGTGATCTTGTGAATCTTCCCGTGATTTGTAATCCACCAGATACCATCTTATTTAAAACCTCCAAAGACTTGGTTGGTATGAACATTGCACTAGCACTCTGTTTGAAGCATAACAGTAAAGTAAACAAAAAAAAAGAAACATGTACATGTATAATTATTTCAAAAACCAGCATGTAGTTTTTCATACTTAAATATTTGATCATTTTTATTTTACTCTGTGAAACAGAAGGAAACAATGCATAATATTCAAATGAATATTTGTGATCTATGTGAGCTATCTGAGTTAAAAAATCTGAGGTGTAATTCAATACTGTATATTTTTATATTATTGATTTGTAAAAAGAAGAAAATTCATTTGATGTAAGAGAAAAACAATACCTGTAATGAAGTAATAGATGCCAAATTTTGAGAGAGACTTCCTAAATCCCCAGCAGCACTTGGTTCTAATAGAGTGCCTAGTCCTAATGAAGACATCATTGCAGCTTGACCATTTCCAGAATTAGTGTTTGTTGTAGTAGTAGTAGTAGTTGTGTCCATATCGAAATCCAAAAGTAACTCATCCACATTATTTGAATTTGACTTTTTTCCTCCCTTACTTTTACCACTTTTATCATTTGACTTTTCACTAGTTCCTTTTGTAGAAACTTTACTTGTAGATTGAGTAGAAGTTATCCCCTTAGCAGTAGTAGTAGTAGTAGGAGTTTTTGATGTACTCTTTGACTTTCCTTTTACAACTTTAGAGGCTTCTTCCGAATCACTGGAGGATGAAGAGGAATTAGCTAATGAAGATTGTGAAGACGAAGTTGAATGATCATCATCGTCTGAATCATCAGAGTCCTTTGAATAACGTACAACTTTTCTAGCATTCAACTTGTTCTCCATCACTTTTTGTTTGGTTGATTTCATTGGATTTCTATTACTAGAACCACCCGCATTCTCCGTTGATTTACGAGATGAAGACTTTTGTTTTTGTTGTAGGTCATCCGAATGGTCAGAACTCACAGCATCATCATCATCATCATCAGAACAGGAAGATGAAGCCTCTGATGATGAGGAAGAGCCTGAACCAGATGAACTAGAGCCTGAATCAGATTGTGAATCTTCAGTTCCACTTCCAGATCCACTACCACTTCCAGATTCACTTCCAGAAGCTGCTTCTTGTTCATCATCCGAATAAAATGACTGCTTCTTTGTTTTACCACTTTTAGATTTCCTTTTTGAACGATCTGTACCTTCAATATTATCCATGGAATATTTGTCAAATCCATAATCTCCTCCACTTCTACTTGATGTTTCTGCTTCACGAGGGGGTACTCTGAAAGAATTCAATATATTACATTATACATTATATTGGTATGAACATTTTTTTTTACAGATTATATTTTTGTATGAGTACTAGCCAATATTCTAAAACTTAAAAGTTGTGGACATGAACATCATGATTCATGAACTATACATAATACATATATATATGTGTAGATACTAAAAGACAAACAATAACTTTTATTGTTAGTTTGATGCTATGTTTACACAATTACCTCACACTGGGATCAGGTGCTTCAAGTGGAAATTCTGGTAAATCTTGATAACCAGCAGCTCTTACATTCAAAAAGTGTGAAAGAGATCCCAATTGGAAATGATCTCTATCTTTGAACTTTGATTGTAAAACTGGAGCAGGTTTAGATGACAAAAGAATCCTTTTAGCCAATTTGGGTAACTTTGCATTGTCTCCTTCATTTTCTGGATCATTTGAATCTCCATTGTTAGATTCAGGGAAGAGCAGGTGACGAATGAAACGAGCTCTATCACGAATATCATAACTTTGGTCATACTTTGCTAAATTCAGAATGTATTGACATAGAAGAGTTGTTTGACTTGGATTTGTTAGCTGAAGTTTGGCAGCTAAATTGATGATTTGTAGCTTTACAATGTCATCCTTTAAGTACATAAAAAAATAAAACAAAATCCAAACAAAAAAATAAAATGTATTATTCTTTTGTTACAGACCTATAAATCGTGTATATCTAAATTCTATTCTACTTTTTTACTCTCTACTTTTTTTAAGGAAAAAGTAAACAAACATTCGAAATTTTTGTACTATGGCATAATATTTTGTACATAATATACGTTCTCTACATGTAATATAAAAGTGAATTCAATGGTCACACAGGTTTGAAATATATGTCATTAAAGAATACAGAGTATATAGTATATATTATATTCAACGTAACAATACGAAACTATCAAAAAAAATACTAATAATGAATAATGAATACATATATATATTATACTCATTCACAAACCTCGTCAGGAAAAGTTTTAGCCATTTTCCTAAGAACATCTGGTGGTAAATTAGGAAGTCTTTCACAATGTTCACCCAAAAGCCACAAAATAGCCGCTCGAGCTGGGGCAACCGTAACTCGATCAACCATTTTAGCTAATTGAGCTATAACAGGTTTATTTCCAGATTTATGACTCTGGAGTAGAGTTTTGGCTACAACAACAGCTCCACCAACCACAGCAGCTATAATACAAAGGGGAAAATAATAGAAAGTAAGTATGTATTATATTATATATCTATACTGTTACTTGTTTGATAATTATATAAAAAAAAAGTAAAATAAAATAAATATCACATTTGCTTAACATTTTAAATGTGCTATTTGTTTTACATATATACGCCTCTCTTTCGATATATCTTTTATTATAAATTTATGTGAGTGTGAAATAAGGATTAAATTCGGTTTTTAGCTTGAATACATAGAAAAAGTACAATTAATTTGTAAGGAGTCAATAGGAATAATTGAGTGAGAATTAGAGAAAGATGGTAAACCAAAAGTTTTCTTTCTTCTTTTTTTTTTGGGGTTAATGGTAAATCCCATAACTTCTTTTACCTTGTTTGTACAAAACTAAATTGAGCCTACTATATGTGTATATAATAATATGTGTTATGTATACTATCCAAACATATATATAATATATAGCATATGTAGAAAAATACCTATAGAAAAGAAGATTCAACCGGTAAAAATAAAAAAAAAAATAAAGGAAAGCAATCTCTAACCATGTCAGAGCTTAGAAGAAAGTAATGTCAGAGAGAGAATACCCGTGAATCTAAAGGGGATACTACAACTAAGTCCAAGAAAGTGGGTAAAAGAAGAAGGAAAAGAAAAGGAGATTGAGGAAAATGAGTTTAGTTCCAGAAGAACTATAGAAAAGGTAACACTTGGATAAAAGAAAAGAAACTTACGATCCCGATGAGACAAGAGAGAAACGAGTCCGTTCAAACAAGTCTCAGCGACCTCTTTAATATTCGAGGCACAACGTCCAATAGCTTGAATGGTAGCAGCCACAAATTTTTTATCTTGGCTTGAAATGTAGGTTTGGAACTCTCGAAGAATAGGAGGAATGTTCGTCTCATTAGCAATATTTGTAAGAATCTCCAATTTCAATAACTTTATTTGTGTTGGATCACTACTCCGTACGTAAAAACTCTTCATGTAAGGTTCAAAAAGGGACTGCAAATTATTCAGTAAAAACAAAAATCAGTATAATAAATTTAAACCAATCATTGATTAAAGTAATAATATGGATTACGTATATATAAATCACATATTACCTCACATGCACAATAAAATTAATAAGCCAATTTTATGTTTTTACTAGATACTACATATGTAATATACTATACTATACTATACAAATATCATACGCTTAAGTTACAAGCACTGTACTACGTATTACGTATTATGTATATTGAATAATATACAGCTATTCCTATTCTGGTAATTAAAAATTGGATTATTTTGTTGAAGCTTGTTAGAATTTTAAGCTCATATAGTATACTTCAACAACTAAACTTTAATTGTTTTAGAACACAAATGAAATTATCAAATTAAATCTTAAACATAATATATACTAATTATTACTTTTAGTACTAAACGTAACGTTAAAGATACATTTTAAAATGGTAATAAATATATCAATATATTATTACTAAATTCTGTTGACCCCCAGTATTTCATTTTCCCAAATGATTGAAGAGTAGACGATGTATAAGTATTGAGAGCACATGAAGAAATCAACCGTGTCAGGTGTTTGTTTTTTTTTTAGATGAAAAAGAAAAGCACATTGAAATTTGTACACATTTACACAAGGCGACACATAATAATAATAATATATGATGCAAAATCCCGAAAAAATAAATTCATTAATTTTTTTTTCATATTTTCCATAATCCAGTTTTAAAGCAGAAGAAGAAGAAGAACGAGAAAGTATCAAACACCGAAAGCATTTCCCAGAAGAAAAAAAATCAAAACAATAATAATATCATGAATATGATAATAATTATTAATTATCGTAAATTTTGTAGTAGTGGAATTTTGATAAACATGTACATTGTACATAATTATAATGATTTTCAGAATAATATATAATATTTTTGAGTGTTTTTGGTACTCAATGATTTTTTTTTCTAGTATAATAATAATAATAATTAAACATTGAAATGAACAATTTACTTCTTATAGACTTTTAACTTTGATACTGGACTTTAATCTACATAGATACAATATATATGGATACAGAAGAAATTTAGTTTGAAAGTAATGAGTCTTATTCCATACCTTTCTATTTGTAGACATGGCAGCAATACAAGTAAGTACAACGGCTTGAACTTCTACATGGGATCTCAATAAGCGAATTAAGGCTTTAACAACGATTGGAACTTCAGATTTTGGTGCAACATGATGATAAAGTTGAGCAACTGCCATTACAACCTTAAAAAAGCAAACAAATAAAATAAATGAATACATGCATACATTTTTTTACATTTAAAAATCTAGACACTCATAAGATGCAGGTATTATTTCAAAAATACCATGTGCTTATATGAAAAATCTATATGTGTATCTACTTAAATATCTAGTATAATAAATACTTACAGAAGCATTTCGGCTTTGAAGTAATGGTCTAGAATTTTTGAGTAAAAGTCTATGATCTGAATCCATTTGTGGTTTATTTTTTAAATCTTCTCTAGCTTTTGCTCTTTTAGTTTTTCGAGTTTTTTCCTCTTCATCATCATCTTCATTTGGCTCATCATCGTCTTCATCTTCATCCTCATAAAATGGTCTGTCATCTTCTTCTCCATCAATGGTCAAATCACCAATATTTGGATCCACAAATTGTGTTCTTGCATATCTTGCTAACATATTAAGAATAACAACTTGTCCCCATTCATCTACATCAACTAGTAGAGTACAAAGTTTTCGGAAATTTTTATGAATCAAGTCTATACGTTCAGGACATACCTATGTAAAAAAAAATATATCAAACAAGAATAATGAATTTATTTATGTTTTAGTTAATACGGTCTACTTACACTGGTTTTTATTTATAAATTTTAGTGGTACAAATGAAAAGAAAATAAACTTTATGTATAAAATATAATAATTATTTTGTTTTTTACTTCTTCAAAGGCCATCACAGCTGAACCAACTACAAGTGTAGTTTTATCTGCAAGTAATTTATCAAGAATTTGAACTAGTTCATCCTTTTGATCTGGATCCAAACTAAATAAAGTGTAAAAATGAAACACATTTAAATTGGACTACAATATTCACTTGAAATTTTATATTTTATTGTACACATTTTATATAGTATTTACATGGTATAATATATTCTGTATAAAATTTCAAAAATTACAAAATTAATTAATTACCTATACAATTTTGGGATTGCATGTGCTGCAGTTTTTCGTACATAAGGACTCATATCAGCGGAAGACTCACGAATAGCTAACATTACTATTGGAACAATGACTGAAACACGGATACTTGAAAGAACTCTTAGTGCACTTGCACGAATTAATTGATTAGGATCCTATAAAGTAATAAATTTAAAACATACATATATATACAAAGAAATGATTGAATTTTTTTGACTTTATCTTTTTAAAATACTACTACTACTACTATTCTTTCATATTTCTTTCAGACTGGCGGAGATACTTACTACTATACTAACGAGGATAAAAACTAATAATTAAATTATTATTTATTTATGTATACATTATAATATTATGAAAATCAGAATATATCATTTTTTATTTTACCTTAAGTGCTCTTTGGAATGTTGATATACTTAATAAAGCTAAATCTTGTTGTTCTTCTGCATATCGCATTAAATAAACATAAACTAATTTTTTAACTTCTGTATTTTTAGAAACTACATTTTTAACAACTGCTGGAAATAGATCAGATGCATCTCGTCCTTTTGCTACCATCTAAATAAAAATCAATAAATCATATATAATGATATAGACATTATACTTGTTCCATAATAATATGTAATATGTGTCTTGTAATTTGATTTTGAGTGAAAGTTACTATGCACATATTTACACTTTAATGATAATAATAAAACTTACGCCTATAATCCTTTTCATAGCTTCTAGTTTTAGGTTATCCCGATTACTATCCAACATTTGTTTAAGATCATCATGCCTATAGAATTAGCAAAAATATAACAACATCATGAGAAGAACATGAAATCATTCATACACATAAACAATATATATTTGTAAAAAAAAACTTGTCACGATTAATACTACTACTATTTACCGTTTGTAATCAGAACTAAAAAATGAACCAACAGCAGCATCCCCAGAATAATCTAGGCCATCATTTATTGACCGTTCCATGTTTATACAAAAGATATAAAGACTTTTTCCACAATTTAAACTTTGATTGAGTTGATCGGCTAAAGTACTTCTCAATTTTTCTTCTTTTTTTTTTGTTACAGTTGATTATTTTATCGTCTATGAAGGACTATAGCTGAATCTTGTTTATTTCTAAAACTTTTGTATATCAATAGAAAAGTTTCTAATTAGTACATGGTAAAACGACAAAATACAGCTGATCATATGACAAGAAATTAGAATATTATACAGTAAATATGTACTTATTAGGTTTAAACTACTTATAATTTATAATTACATAATTAAATACAATCTTTATATCTACGTTTAACATGATATATGATGAATGTATAATGTATATTCTTTTGATCTTTAAATTGTATATATACTTACCGACAGCTTAATTGAGATTAACTAACCAAAAAAGAAGAGTATTTTCAGTGATCACTCTCTATTTTATTTTGGAAAAATAATGACAGATTCTTTGAAATAAAATTTTTTTTTTTTTCAAATATCTCCCGCACAGATGCATCTCCATCTACACAAGAAACTACAAACCATTACCACATGAGCTCTGAAATCCTGAGAGAAAAAATCCTCTTCTGTGTGAAGGCTGTAGGAGAATAAGGAGTTTTTTTTGTATTTGTTAAGTTTAATTAATTAACATCCAAAATGAAGGTAAGAATTTAACTTTATAATTAAAATTAACTATAATTTATCATTAATCTAGTTGGTGTAAGAAAAATAACTTGTAAATCTTGGAACTAGTTATTTTGCGAGTAAATAGTGAAGGCATGTCTTTTGCCGGATGGTTAGAATATATAAAGTACATATGTATGTGTATTTGACCTATGCCGACTTTTTATTTTGAAATTGTATTTATGGTATAAAAGACAAAAAGGAATATTTTTTTATAAATTTTAATATCCTTTTTTAGTAATTCTCAAAATAATATTTAATAATCATTATTGTTTTATTAACATGCTCCTAGTTTATGAAAAGTATAATAATAATAATATATGTATGTTTTTGAAAATCTTTATAATGATTTTTTTTTGTTCCTCTGTTTAATTTCATTCATAGTTGAACGTGGCGTTCCCGTCAGCCGGAACGCAAAAGATCTTCGAAATGCATGATGAGCATAAATTGCGAATTTTTTATGAAAAAAGAATGGGAGCTGAAGTTGAAGCTGATATTTTAGGAGATGAATGGAAAGGCTACGTTCTCCGTGTTACAGGAGGAAATGATAAACAAGGGTTCCCAATGAAGCAAGGAGTCCTTTCTAATAGTAAGTCTTTTAATTAATTAATTAATTATATAGATAATATTGATTGATTCCATCAAATGTATATTATATTATAAGATAATGTATTTTGTCAATCAGGGTAAATGTTAAGTATTTCTATTCTATGTATACATCTTCATGAAATTTCACTATTTACTTATGTACTAGTCGTATATTCAGATAGATTATTAGCATAATGTATTCAATCTTTGAAATTTTCAACATACTCTACAAAGTTTGTTTTTTTCGTATATTTTTTTATTCATTTGAGAATCAAGTCACGGTTAAATACTGTGATGAATAAGACGACCAATTTAGTGTAATGGTTTAAGTTGGGAGTTTTTCAAAGTATAACTAGGGTTCAATTCCAGCACGAAGTACCCTATTTGTACATAGTATTATAATAATTATGTTAAGTATTGTACAGTCCCAGCTCCAATTTTGCTTGAAGATGTGCATAGTTTGGCGTTTATGACTGTTAAATTAAATAATTGGTTACTCCGCTATACCGGCTAATGTTAAAATCAGAAGTCGGCACCTGAGCTTTCCAACATTTTTTTTTAAATTTAAAAACAAGAATTTTTTTAATTTTTGTTAAATGAATTTTATAAATAATAATATGTCTTTAATTTTTAATGATGACTAATGTGTTTTTTTTTCTTTTTTTTCTCTTCTACTTTTTTAAAAAATCTACATAGTTCGAGTACGATTATTGTTGTCCAAGGGACATTCCTGTTACAGACCACGACGAACTGGTGAACGCAAACGTAAATCAGTCCGTGGTTGTATTGTAGATGCTAACTTGAGTGTAATTTCCCTTATCATCGTCAAGAAGGGAGAACAGGTATGTATGAGAATGAATTTAATTTTACTTTTACAAAACAATTATTGTTATTTTCAATTATGTTTTTTATTTCTTTTATATAAAATATCAATTAAATATCAAGTGTCCACAACCAGGCATCTGGTATCAAAATTATCCCATTGATAATCAGTGTTCAGATTTGTGGAAAAGTAAAAAATCTCTGCGAATTTGGGACTTTTTGTGTTTACTTACAAATAGTCTCAGTGTACCTGTGAAACAGTTTATCTATTTTGTCAAAAAAAATATATTATTAGTTTTTAATAATTAAAATATAAAACTATGTTGTAACTGAGAATTCATTATTTTAAAATAATATTATTTCTAATAATAATATTGTTTGTATTTATTTTTATTTATTATAAAATAGGAAATTCCTGGACTTACCGATACCCAAATTCCTCGCCGATTGGGACCTAAAAGAGCATCTAAGATCAGGAAGTTATTCAATCTTTCAAAGGAAGATGATGTTAGACAATACGTCATTAAGCGTCCACTTCCAGTAAAGGAAGGAAAGAAACAGAGATTCAAGGCTCCTAAGATCCAACGTCTTATCACGCCTGTTATGTTGCAGGTAAATACTTACTTCATAATATATTTATTTTCATAGTTCATAGAACTCACATGTTTTATTTCTTTTATATATATTATAAATATCAATCAAGTGAAAAATCCTCAACCAGGCATCTGGTATCAAAATTATCCCATTGATAATCAGTGTTCAGATTTGGGGAAAAGTAAAAAAAAATCATTGCGAATTTGGGACTTTTTGTTGTTTTTTTTTACAAATTGTCTCAGTGTACCTGTGAAACAGTTCATCTCTTTTGTCCAAAATATATTGTATTATTATTATTTTTTATCATTAGTTATTATAACTTTCAAAATAACTAAATTCTTATATTTTGTTTTGTTTTTCTTATACAGCGCAAGAGACATAGAGTCGCTTTGAAGAGACGCCGAGCTGAGAAAGGAAAGCATGAAGCTGCTGAATATGCCAAACTTTTGGCTCAAAGACAAAAGGAAGCTAAGGAAAAGAAACAACAAGAAGCACGAAGACGGCGATCTGCTTCTTTAAGAGAATCTAAAGCATCAGTTTCTAGTAAATAAATATTAATTTTGTTTTGTTTATTTGACTTGAAAAATGTTCAATTGGCCTCGGCTTACATCTGGCCTTTACTAAATAAATTGATACTAAAAAAATATTTAAAAAAAAACCTACAAACTTTGTAATCAAACATGTCATTTCTCCATGAATATCATGAATATGGTTTTCAAGTATTAGAAAAAGCATGAATATTATGCATTAGTAAATGGTTTTCCAAAAAAAACAAAATTTTTGTTCTTTCTAAATCCGTAGTTTTCTTGATATAGGCGCAAAGTAATCAATCATTTAATTCAATAATATGTTGTAGGAATAATATTAACAAAGAATCATTATTAGATTACAGTAAGAATATGATTGTGAGACCGTGTAAATATAATATACAATTATCACGTTTCAGTACGATTATTTAATTTTCAAAATTAGAGCAGGTATATCTTATTTTACAGCGTATTATATATTATTTAGCATGAATTATTTTTAATGTTATAGTATAATGTATCATTTAATATTTTCTTCATCAACCTTAGTTATAGTCAATAGTATTTATACATAATAATAATATTTTTTTATGAATTCGAGGCTGAAGAGAACAAAAGACCGACGACCAAGATAGATTAAAACTCAAAGTGCTTACATTATTATATATATATTCTAATTCTGTATATTTTTATTTCTAATACGCACTACACAATATTTAGAATTCAGCTTGATTAGTTCTGAAAAACTGTTCTATAATGGACTACATTATAATACCATTTTATTTCATTACCATGTATGTTTGTAACTAATCATATATTATATACCTGTCTAAATATCAAGTTCTTTTACACACTTTATCAATTCTACATTATATTATTATAATGGAAATTCGTCTTTGTATGTGGATGGAAAAACTTTTGTTCTACTTTGTCCTTTTTTTAACTATTTCATAATAATATGAGTTTAACTTAAAAAACAGGTGTCTATAATATATTATAGTGTTATATGGGTTATGAATGAAATACACTTAAATTATTTCCATCATAATGTGTAACATACACGTTTTATTAGTGTTATACAGTTCTGCATAATATATATAGAGTTTAATTCTTAATTCCTTTGATCTGACACGAGTTACATATATATATATCAATTTCATGCATACACAATAATATTATATTTTATTCATTCCATAATACACAGCAATAATATAGTTATAATATTATTATTCTTAGCAGTATACATTTAAAATTCATATTATTTATAGTCTGTACATTGGATTGTAGTACACGTACTAATCAAAAAAATTTAACATACTATAATATGTAAGACATAAGTATATCTATATATATATACGTACGCTTATTTTCATTCCAATTAGATATATATAGTTGTGTAAAATCACACAACGTAATCATAACTATCATTATTTTACCGATCACAAAAATAAATACATATAATATATATTTATATAATCTACTATACTAGTACTATATGTTTTATTCGGATTTTGGGTTAAGAGATTTGACCCAAGACAAAAAAAAGTACTTTTAAATCATGTAATACATTGTATTATATATATATATATTACATTATTGTATATATATATATTATAGTATTCATAATTATTTTTATACTCTCTCTCTCACTGCCCTTTCCTCTCTGCATCTCACATCTTTCTTGGACTTGCTAAAAAATAAATGGTAATTTCAAACAAATACGTAATACTTATACAAAACAGAAAAAAAGAAGAAAAACGTACCTTCTTTTGCATCAATTTCATAATTACTCTACGCGTATTTATGTATCGTTTTATCTACATTTCTGTGTAAGACACTGTTTAACCTTTTTTTTCCTTAATGTTAATGCATTGTGTGTAGTGTGTACATTTTAATATAATATAATAAATAATAATGATATAATAGTGTATTATG